>WEDG01001824.1:0-56013 GCA_017591395.1 Schistocephalus solidus
GAGCATACGGTGGACATCGTCGGACTACGACGGTTGAACTGTCGTGTGTGTGTGTGCATGTGTTCGGGTTTTTGTTCACTGGTTATAGCCAGCTAAAGAAGAATTCGTTTTAGTGTATCGCGTAGTTGTCCATCGGTCTCGAGCTTTTTACTGGGCTGCCTTGCGGCAGTCACCCTTACGCAACTGTCTGCGACTAGAGGACCGAGCTAATTTGTGTATCCAGGCACCCGTCTACACCCATTTGAGTGTAGATGAGACTTCCTGTCTTGAAACCTCGTGTCTACCCTCTCCTATTGGTCGTGTACCCGCGCCACACACTTGCCGTCGGACCACGGTGGGTATGGCGGGAAAGAGTAGCGGAGGTGCCGCGCCGTCCTGCGTCATTCTAAGTAAATTCCATGCAGGTCACCGTTGCTGTGTCCACCTGCGGTCGGTCAAGCTGTTCAGGGCTTCATTAGACACTGAAAAGTGCCAGAATATGTCTGGCCCTATATGTATACTGGTTCTTTATTAACATAGTTTCTGTCGATTTCCCCCCTCGCCGTTAGCGAAGCCTGAACTCAGCAAAGTCCCCAGCGCTGCTGTTGGCACTAAACTCGCGACCGAAGAGTGTATTACCCACAGGAGTGCATGCTTGTGCATGCACCGTTTGCCTCGTCCCTGCACTCGTCTGGAGGGCATGTGTCTTTTAACGTGTACCCAGGCAGTCTTGGGTTTGGCAGGAGGCATAAAGGCGAAGAAACCGCGCTCGCTCCATGGCGACTGCGCACCAGACCTATTGTCAGATTATTGCACAGCAGTTGATGGTGTGCGTGTGCGAAAAATCGTATACATCATTAATTACCGGGCCTCGCATGTTCGCACTGGACGCCCACGTATGGCAGAGCCCTTAATAGCTGAGAAAAAAACAGTAATTTTTCCCTCATCCAAGTTCACATTTGAAAAGCATAGCAATACTCAGAAATAGGAACCCTCGCTCCCCCTCCGCCCTATTCCGGGGGCCTTGCGCTAATTTCCATGGAGTTTAAAGCTAAAGTTATGGTAGCGGTTTTATAAGGTTAGGGTAAGTGTTGCGTTTTAGGTTTAGGTTAAGGTTTGGCTTAGTGTTGGAGTATAGGTTAATATATACACTCCCTTGCGTTTCGCTTATAGCCACCTATATTACCGGGGCGGGGCGGGGCGGGGTCCTATTCCAGTTACTTATCTGGAGCATTTGCGATAAGGCTAGAAAAATAGCTCTGGCTTACCTGCCATTGTCAACCAATCATATTCCGACTTCAGGTTCGGAAGAATTTAAATGTAAACGCAGGTTTACTTTAGCATCTTGTCGATTGTGCCGCGGGCTCAGGCTCTGCGAGTAGTAATCTGGAGTTTTGAGGGTCACATTAGAGTAGCGTTTTCCGCTCTATTCTGACTCCTGGCCTGCTCTCATTGATGCGACCTTCGGTGTGTGTACGAAAGGAGCAATTTATGACAAAATGGAACGCTCGTCTTCCATTCTGCAAATAAATTGGACCAGTTAGCATCCCACATTTATGACAAAGGAACTCTCCCTCATCCAATTTATTCACCCGATCCATAGATTTAAGAGGGGAGGGTAGACAACCGGAAGGTGAGCCTGCATTCCAGCCATAAATAAATGGTGTTGTGTTTAAAAGTGAGCAAGCCAAGATGGCGGCCACCAAGAACAATGAGAAGACAGATGGAAAAACATCGAAAATAGGGCCTGGTTGCTCAAAAGTTATTAGCAAAAAAGTGAAATGAGCGGAATGTCAACTTATTTTTAAAAAACTGGATTACTAAATTCTCATCGACTTGGATAGACTGTAGCAAGAACAACAATATATATTTAAGCTAAGAAAATTTAAAATCACATATTGTTCGAGCTTCAGTTAAGCCTATGACATCCTGCACTTCATGTGTATAAGCTTGACAGGTGTCGGATGTGTCCGTCGAATGCCGGACGTGCCTTGATACTGTTAGATGACCCTCCCTTGCGGAATAAATCGCGAAATAGTCTTCGCTGTTGCATGAATGCCACAAAAACTTACCAACCACGAAGGAACCACGAACGACGAAGCACAAAAGACCACGAACCACAAAGGACCACGAACCACGAAGGATCACGAACCACGAAGGAACCGCGAACCACGAAGGAACCACGAAGGAACTTACCAACCACGAAGGAACCAGCACACCCTAACTAGTGGAACCACGAAGGACCACGAAGGAATAGAATAGAAATCGAGAAATAGAAATAGAGAATAGAAATAGAAATCGAGAATAGGGTCTGGTTGCTCAAAAGTTATTAACGAAAAAGTGAATACAACTGAAATAAGCGGAATGTGAACTTATTTTTTAAAAAAATTGGATTTCTAAATTCTCATCGACTTGGATAGACTGTAGCAAGAACAACAATATATATTTTGGCTAAGTAAAGTTAACATCGCATATTTTTTGGGCTTCAGGTAAGCCTATGACATCCTGCACTTCATGTGTATAAGCTTGGCAGGTGTCGGATGTGTCCGTCGAATGCCACCAAAAACTCACCAACCACGAAGGACCACGAACCACGAAGGAACTTACCAACCACAAAGGAACCAGCACACCCTAACTAGGGGAACCACGAAGGAACCAGCACACCCTAACTCACCTCACCGAGGACCACCCTACTTCACGACTTATCAGCCCTTCAATCCGCTGCCTAAAGGACGCCATAGGGAACCAATGGAGGGCAACATTTTTTATAGGATAGAGTTTTCTTCCAGGCTCTGCTTGATTCTCCCCACCCCTCCACTCTCCACCTAATGGAAAAACTGAGCTGAGTTTAGATGCAGTGTTCCACCAAATACTCGCCTTCCTATGTAACCCTCTCACACGCACTGGTTTCTCAACCAACAAAAATCACACTTTCCTTGTACACCTGTTTAATGCAAGAGAGTTTGACACGCCGCATGGTCTGGCCTGACAGCATAAGTAACTTTCACCAGTACTCTAGCACTCTAATTCGTATAGAATTTTTGGGTGGACAATGCCTGAACTTTAGGCCACAGTGTTAGGGTCATCTGTGGCCCTAGTAGTCCTTGATTCTGTGACCAGCAGCTAATCGGGCTATAGGAACAAATGGATTGATGACATCTGCTCGTCCTGTTACGCTATCCCGTCGACCACAATGAAAATATTTCTGCCGGTGGCTTATAACTCTTCAGTTAAAACTCGACTTCTGTTCACACACCTGATTTGTGGATGTCAGTAGCCTTATAGTAAGGTTTTCGGGAATGTCTTTTGTACTTCTTATAGTGGGAATGGAAGGCATTGCTGATTTCGTGAGCGTCTTCACTAACAGCACAAATGTTAAGGTTCATCTCGCGATTTAATCAGTTGCGTATTTCGCCTTGAGTGCCAGGGCCCTCACGAAAAATGCTTTAGTTTTGTGCACCTGTACTAGGGTTGTTTGTAGCCCCTCTTCATCAGAACTTGACTTCCGGTTCTTACTTATTAATTTGTATCTCCAGACTTCATTTATTGCGGGTGCTTACATGCCGTTTTCTTGCCGTTATGGGTGTGATTGTCGTCAGTTGGATTTAAACTTTATTCGATCCACTTTTTGTCAGCATACCGTGAGGGTAGTTGATGGTAACTCGGAGAGTTCCATTTTTGCAAATTTCGCTTGGCTGCACGTATGGCGAGTGATAAAAAGATGTCCCAATCATATTATGAAAATAACTTTACTAGTATTTATTGGTTCATTTATGATCTTTCTATCTCCTGTATCGCGTCCGTTTGTTCTTTTTTAGTTCAAATTCGACTTCGTCATTCATTTTGCGGCCCTAAAGGCAGTTGGTGAGAGTGTGGCCGTTCCTCTCAGTTACTACGAAAACAACGTTACTGGCTTCATAAACCTTCTCCAAGTGAGGCTACTGTTTCCGCCCTGTGCCTTTCCATTTGTTTCCTATGGGTCTGGCGTCAGTGTTAATTAACCATCTCCCGTGGGCTCTTTGGCGCTAAGATTTGGTTATCGACGGATTCTTTCAGTCTTTGTAGTTTCTTCGTCTGTTCCCAACCTCCTCCTGCGAATCACGCCACTTAGTCTGTCAGGAGTCATTTGTAACCAGTCTGTGTATTTAGAAATCCAATCAGTTTCTTTTTCAGTAAAACGAGTTGGTGATATTATCAAATCAATCATTCAATTGTATTAGCATTACCCCATTTTTCTCTCGGTTACCTGTAAATATGTATATTATCTCCACCCCTGACAATGGTGACGAGTAAACTCAAAGAGCATTTCTTTTATTTGACTTTGTCTAAATTCAGTACACGATTTCGTGGTTATTTAAGATCCCCCGAGTATGAAAAGGCACGAGGGCTGCTTTCTTGGCATACGGTACAATATTGTATGCTTTTGAATTGCTCAAAAAAAGTTGACACTGGTGGTTATTCATCATCCACCTTCACAATAACTGTTTGAAAATATCCAATGAATTTTCTCGAAAGGTGTCAATGCTTCCAACTTTTGTTATGGCCATCCGTCAAAGACCACGCTTTCCTAAATGTTTACGGACTTACGGTTTTACCTGCATAGGTTAGCTAAAGTTATCATTTGTACTTAAATATAGGAGATATGTTCATGAAACGACTTATTTGGTCTAAAACTTTGTATAAGTATGTTAATCAGGAACTTCATTTTCCCATAGCGATCATCTATATCTTGTGATTATAGGGCGGAAATGGGTGTATTTGCTGTGTCCCTTCGCAGATGTTCACATGGCGAGAGGCAACTAATAATTGATAGGTGTTATTAAGCAAGACCAGGAAGACTGAAGTGATCATTTCGGCCGATTCGCCATTATCAGCCAGCCATAAGTCAACACCATACTACTGTAAATTACGTAGTAGGAACCATTCCATCCAAAGCCTCAGTTCAATCTGTGGCATCTTTTGAACGGATTAATTTAAGAAAATTTAATTCCAAGACCACCAGTTACGTAGTTTTAAAGACTATCCGTGCCTGTTATATTCAATGTCTAATCATGACCACACTCAACCTTTGAGATAAACCATATTGTGCTATCCATCCAACAAACTATGCAATTTTTCGCGTTATCTTTGGCAGTTTTTGACATCGTTAGCCTCACTCTTACTTCCGCACAGCATGTTTTCCTCCTTAGGATTGTGTCCTTCTTTCCTTTTCCCCTTCTCGGTTGGTTTCTGCTGCCCTTTAATTTTCATTCATTAGTTTAAACTTTTCAATCTTGTCTGTTAATCTGTGCATATAAGGCGAGTTTGCCTACTGGGTGTTATATTTACATTTGTTTCTACTTCTTCTCCCTCTACCCTCCACCTCGAGGTTATGGCGGCACACAATGTTAAGAAAATTGTCTACTCGAGTTCTTGCTGTGTCTACGGCAACCCCTCCAAGCTTCCGCTGACAGAAGACTGTGATGTTGGCAAGTGTGCCAACCCCTATGGTACGACCAAGTACATCGGAGAGCTGATGCTGCGGGTAAAGTTTGCTTTACACAAATACGTGTTTTACAGATTTTCTTTTGGTCCCTCTACAACTTTCTACTGCGAGCATTCAACTTTGATCTTTCTTCTCTTAAAAGGACCTCGTTATTTCCGATCCCGAATGGTCAGTCATAAATTTGCGTTACTTTAATCCTGTGGGAGCGCACCCCTCTGGTCTGATTGGCGAAGATGCAGGCAGTGCCCCGAAGAACATCTTTCCATGTATCACGAAAACTGCCATGGGTTTAATGAAGGAGGTGCGCGTGTTTGGGGACGATTATGACACGAAAGACGGCACAGGTGAGCCTGACATCCCATTTGTTTGGGGATTTGCTCCACTTGTGATTTTGACAAGGCAGCATTAAACAACTTATTCCATAACATAATGCGTACCTTTTGAAAGCGAGTAGTGCTAATTAAGTACTGAATTAACGTGGGCAGATTTCTGAGCTTCCATTTTCGGGAAATATGCCCGGCTTTTTAATAAATAATATCGATGGTTTTGCATCCCTCTGTCTCTGGGATTGCACTTTATCAATACTGCAGACAAGGCAGGTTCTCAGCTAACATCGAAGGAAACGGAAAACTAAGGCAACTTCCATGCTTTGGGGCTTTTTTTAAATCCGTCACTTGAAGTCTCGACATAATGTAAGAGGGATTCGTGACTGACATCTCTTTCTTTCGTTTTATTCCAGGAGTTCGAGACTATATACATATTGTGGACCTTGCGAAGGGACATGTTGTAGCAATGCATCATCTCCAGACCTTCAAAGGCTGCAAGGTTTGTTATCCTCTCCTCCTTCCCGCAGTATGCGCTTCATCTTCAGGTTTTTATATTGCACCCGATGAGAAAATGTGTGCCTTGACCAATCCTTACAGAGTTCGTAGACTTTTAGAAAGTCAGTATGAACAGTTTTTGCCTTGGTTGTCAGAAGGCCTACGTAACTCCCTCACAACAGCACCGAAGTCTAGTCGTGGGGTGACCGTCGGTGAGTTTTTCGTCGCAGTCCAGTCATATTCCTTGGTTCTATTTTACAAAACCAAACAACAACAAAAAGGCGCTGCAATTAAATAGCCAGGAACATTTTGCCTACTTTTTTTCCCGCACCATCCCATTCCACTGGCTCTCACCGCTTTATTTACAACTGATGCCCATGCATTTGCTCGGCTTCTAGCCGTGCACATTTAATCTTGCGTATATGTGTCTGACTGCGCCCCCTGATTCCTGTGGCTCAGTGTAAAAGACGGCGTCGCATTACGGGTCGCCATTGGAAATGAAAAACTACGAAGGATGTTAAAATTGCGGGTTTTGCAGTCCTAGTTGTGAAACATACTGGACGTCCTTGTTCATATGCTTACGAATGATGATAATTTTATTGAGCTCCCAGTCGGCACCGTGTTAGAATTTGCGTCCACAGTCGTTGCTGCCTTTCCCATGTTTTTTTTACATGCAGTTTCTCATTTTTGCGTTTTTTAGACCTACAACCTGGGAACTGGAAGAGGCTACACTGTGCTGGAGTTGATTGAGGCCATGAAGGCGGCCTCCGGCAAACCGATCAAATACCGTGTTGAATCTCGCCGTCCTGGAGATGTTTCTACTGTGTATGCCGATGCCTCACTTGCCAAGAAAGAGTTGCACTGGCAAGCCAACCTTGAGCTCCCCGTATGTCCTTCCTTGGCACCTCGCGTCGTGTTTTGTGAAATTAAAGAACCTACTCGTGAATTTTACTGGATCATTCAAATTAAGTTTGTGTATTAAACATGCAATAGAATGGAGACTATGAGGCACTCATGTTAGCACTCCTTGCTGGATTCTGAGTCAGAAAAATTTTGTAAGACTCTAGTGGCTCTCAAGAAACGCGGAGAATTAGGCATTCCGACCTGCTTGTTCTTGAAGATATAATTTAATCCAGTTGTCATTTGCACAGATTGGAATATTTCTGTAAGTCTAGTGTCACTCTGCAGTCCTTTAAAGTCTTTCTTAAGTTACCCTCGCGCCTCAAACGTGTCTGAACCTTCGCCCCTCGGCAACACGCTCCACACTGGGAATCATGTGATCATGGCATTGCAGTGGATGGAGCATTCGCAACCAGCCTTGATAGTAGCCAATCACAAGCGCCTACAAATTCTGTGATCACTAAGGTGGCACTAACTAACTCTTATGTGACGTTTAGACATTCACGCCCACACGGCTCAGAGCCGGTCGTGCGTCGAAGGATAGAATACACGTCTCGTACTGGCGTATTTTGCCTTCTCCTCCAAAGTGAGACTGGGTCCTGATTACTGTGTGGTTTAGGGTAAATCCACTATCCTATCCGTTACACTACTGTTTCGAGCATTTCCTTTAACAAGTGGCTCAGTGGGAGCTTTCTTCAACTCGTTTTCTAAATCCTCGTTTCCTATTATGAATAAATCTTCTATAATGATTTGATTTTTTTTAACTTGAGACCAGATCCTGGCCCCTCTAATATTCTTGATTTTTGGTTTAGGAAATGTGCAGGGACGCTTGGAGGTGGCAATGCGATTTCCCCAATGGCTACGTCACACCCTCTGGTGATGCCCGCAAATAATACCAACATCAAGCCCTCGCAAATTTAAACGACCACTGCCTGTTTTCACATGTTTGGGCTATAGATATAACTTCTTTTCGACCGCGCTGCTACATAAAGCCCTTTGGTGTACTGAATTATCGCGTTGTGTTCTGTTCTACACCCCTCTATAAGGTCCATGAAATGTGGTTGGCATTGCTGCGCCCAATTTAAAAGGCAACAAAACATTTTATTATCGCACAGACATCTAAGTGAAGGTTTGTTCTTTTGAGATTGAGTGACTAGCGCGTACAGTCATTGATGGCAATGTTAAGCAACATTTCAAAATGCGTTTTAACTCAGCAACGGTTTCTGAAGTGGAATCGTTATATTTTTATCTCATTGGTAGAGCGTTCAAGTCAATGACCAAAAATCCTCGATTTGAATCCCGGGTGTTTAACATTTGAGATAGGGGTATGCCTTGCTGATAACGGTTAATAAGCCAGAAATGGGCATTCCGTTCTCCCTTTTCTTTACCGGTACTCTATTATATATATATGTTAAGTAGACGCTCACCGATTGGATACGAGACTCACTCTTCATGTTGTGCCTTCGGGCTCACTCTTGAGCCCCGCCAGCAGCCGCAAGGTGGCTTATGATATAGGAAGAATAATATGGCCGACAAAGACAAGGGAGACTGAAATGACTATTTATGACATATCAGCCGTCGTCAGCCAGCCACACCCAATCCCAAGGAATGAACCATTCGATGCTCGAATCCGCGACCTGTTAATCAGAGCGTCAAGTAAGTAAGTGCATTACCATCACTGTTGTGGTAAGCACGCTTGGGGCGCAATAAGCAAGACGCCGACAGCTGTTTCACGGTTGTTACCAATCATCAGAACGCTATATGCTTTATGCAGTGAGGTATATACAGAATGACATCGAGTAAGATCATAAGCACACCAGTGAGTGTAACTCGCTACCTTAAATTCTGTGCATAACTTACCACATAAGGCAACTGCTCCACTTCAGAGGCCTTTATGATAACAAATGTATCATCTACGTATCGGACCCACATTTTTCGGTCTGAAATTTCGCATAACCTCTTCTAGTTGCTGCAATACTAGTTCTGCAAGTTGACCCCTAGATTAGTGAGCCCATTGGGGTACACATAACCTGTTGACAGAAATTTCCATCGAATTGACAGCAGTTCTTGAGACAGAGCCTAAGCATTTCTGAAACGTGTTGTATTGGGATGTCGATTGGGTTATCTTGCAGGCGCCGAGTTACGTTCTCAATGATCAATTCATGTGGTATTGAAGAAAACAGGACAACCACGTCAAACGATGGAATACACTCATCAGGACTTACTGTAAGGACTTGGATCTTCAGGCGGAATGTCTGATAGTTTTCAATGCTGTATTGTGATCCAGCGGTGAGGTGCTTCAGGTGTCGGTACTCCTGTATGGCTACGTTACTCGAACCCTTGATGCTTTTCCGAACAGGTTGCAAAAATGATTCGAATGGAAATGCAGAAAAATTTTCCAGCACTTAAAAACGAGTGACATACTCGTGTAGGTGGAGGAGACAATGGACATTATAAAGAAAATCACAAGGGCTATAAAAGGTGACATCATCAAAAAAGTTATATAAAAGGAGATGGTCGTATTATCCGTATGATAGATGCAAGGTTGGATTGTAAAATATGTACTCTGCCGTGGAAAGTTGGAAGAAATGATTATAACGGTATTCTTCTAGATATGACGACAAAATTGCGGATCCTATGTAAAGAAAAACTGCCTGTATTCAGCAGCCTTCCAGAACTCCAGACATTCAAGAGTTTTACACTTGCGGGAAAACCTGGCCGGTAAGCACTGGCAACATATCTTAATTGAGGCATTCTAGGATGCCGCGGAACTGTTGGCTGCCAGTTGCGAAGTGTGTAGCAATTTCCGCAAAACACCCTGGCAGACGAGATTCATATACTCCAAGGGAAAAGATGCTATCATTTTTATTGGCAAATCCTCGAACGGTGATTCACCCTTGTGATGTGATGCAGACTTCGTAAATGGAACGACCGGTCATTGAAAGAACCCCTTCGTTATGGACAGTGATAAATGTAACTTCAAGCAGAACTCCCACAACTCCGTCAGCAAGCACTTGCCTCCCACCGTGTCCACTCTCTGACCAACGTCTGTGGGTTGTATATGTTGTTGTAAGTTACACGCATAAGATTCCTTCCCAGGGAAACTACCGACCTTAGTTCGGATATTTCCAATTCAGGTTCTTAGTGGATAACTGAAGATGTTGATGAAACGAAAGTTTCCTCCATGACAGCATAATATGCCTTCGTTTCACGCACAATCCGCTTATACACGGTGCTCCGATGATATCCGTAATACGTACGTTTCAAAGTTCATAACTTCCTTCAATAACAGCGATATATGAACTAATGAACGTCTCTCCTGAGAGCCTTTACTAAAATTGGAAGCTATATTTGGCTAAAAGACCTAATTGCACGTTAATGCTTGTAAAAAGTATTCTTAAAGCATAAATAATACCATAGCAACATCAAGCATATGAAATAACTGCAGAATAACTAACCAATAACCCGGAGGTTATCCTTACGAGAAATACAAGCTCCAACGCTCACCTGCTTCCACAATTCACGCCAGCGGTATGCTGCTTTAATCTACTTTCAATCGAGGAAGGAAAAGTCAAAAAAGGCCGAGTCGTTGCATGCTTCTAAGAAGTCTGACTGCTGAATATTATTAAATAACTAATAAATTAATTGTTTATTTAAGGTCCAGAGCGCCCCATCATTACAAGCTTAATATTGTGGAATAAACAAATACAAAGTGGATAATTGCTGCACTATGTGAGCAGCCATATTAACAGCAGAAATGAATAATATGGTAGGCATATCCGATTCAGAATGATTTGCCATTTTTAAAACAATAGTCAACAATCTTTGAAATATACGGTGAACTATAAAACAAACAGTAAAAAACTCCTACGTTTAAAACTGAAGCAGAGTTTGGCGAGCCACCAATTAAAAAAAAACTAGGAGAAAAAACTGGTTCACTAAAAAATTGATAGCTAGACGCAATTGAATAATATTGTTATGTTGCTGAAAACGTATGAGGGTTTAGAATGCTCCTTGTCGGGTGAGAGATAATCTAGCAGTCAGAGCTACTGTTAATAACCACCAGTGGAGGTGAGAGAGGAGGAACTCATCTTAGACAACAGGATCGAAACGAAGAGGGGACAGTAGAGGTCACGAAATCCTCATTGAGATGCGACCTTGCTGACTGCATAGTCCACCAATAAGAGAGGCAAAACCATCAGAACCCGCCTCGATCATCAACTGAAACTCGAGACCATCATCAGGGTTGCAAAATTGGAGGAAAGTATCAAGGTTTTCAAGAGTTGGCGATGCTAGTTTAAAAGGAGGGGACGAAAATTGAATGCAAAAATTGACTCTGAAGAGGATGATGGAAATATTTTTAGAGACCAATATAATATCAAAGGAACTGCCTCAAATACCAGGAGGACCCTTTTCAAAATCAAACATTTGCGAGTTTGGGAATAAAACCGACAAATAATTTATATCTTTCGAAATTAAATGTTTGTTTAATTTGGTTCTGAAAAAAGCTAATTTGCAGAATTTTGTAGAATTTATATTTGGTAAGCACCGGCAAGGCACTGCCTAAACAAACATTAGTAACGAACTAAAGTTATGACAATGTGTGCAGACTAAAATGTACAAATACTTAATAATGTAGACCGAACTTGTCCTGGTAGGTCGAAAGTTAGCGGTTTTGAAATTAATGGTGAACTAGAAAAAGTAGGCAGTGAAAAAAGCTCTTACCTTACAAATGGAGGCAGAGTTCAATAGGCCTTCATTTTTGAATAGAAGGTAGGAGAAAAAAACTGCTAAGGAACATAAGGTCAGGTGGAAGAGCAGGTTAATGTTACAGTAGCGTTTCAGAATGAGATAATGAAACGTCGAGATGATTCGTTCTTGATCACTTAGGCGTATGAAAAAAAAATCTCACGAAAATGCATCAATGAAATTAAGTCCTCAGCATCTTCGGATCCAGAATTGAATTCTGATGATGGTCTGTATCCAAAGAAACGGCAGCATTTTAGATTTGGACCACCGAATGCATACGTCTAAAATGACTTTATCTTTTGGATGACTGGTGATATAAGGAGACCTCACAGTTCATGGGCGACTCGAGGTAGAGAAAATATAATTTCAAGAGGGTCAGTTAAATTTCCGATGGTCCTTTCTCCGAATCACGGGGAAAGCTACTGGGAAAAGATGAGGAAAATAAAAGGTTAATATAATATGTGTTAAGATAAATGTGCAGTCTTCGCTTGAACGCAGATGGCCTAGTTAACGACCTAATTTCAATTGGCAAGTTTTATCAAAAGAAAACTATACCTTGAAGCAAAGAAGAGAGAGCCTTTACACGTGGAGGATGCGGGGGGAGGTATAATTAGGGCAGAATTTCTTAGGTTATGAGAAAGACTAACGGGGTAATGACAGAAAGCTTGGGGACAGTTGAGCTACTACTTAGTTGGAAAAGGAGACAAAATGCTGCTTTTAAGTCTTCTGACCCAAAGAAATTTTAGCTTCGTTAGCTGGCATCTTGTTGAGTAGGAAGTAGTTGGAAAGTGTCGGAAACAGGAGTTTTTTTCGAAATTTATTTGGTCATTTTCAACTTGAGAGCAGCTAGATTCGTTCATTAAACCGAAGAAAAGGACAGCGAAATTCGAGAATAAATAAATAAATTGTATATTTAAGGCCAAGAGAGCCTCGTCATACCAGACTTAGTATCACGGTATAAATAAATACAAAGTGGATTATTGCTGCACTTTGTGAGCAGCCATATAAACAGCAGAAATAAACAATATGGTAGGCAAATCCGATTCAGAAAGATTTGCCATTTTTAAAACAAAAGTCTAAAATCTTTGAAATATATGGTGAACTGGAAAAGAAGCAGTATGAAAGAACTCCTTCGGTTTAACCGAAGGTGGAATTCGGCGAGCCGCAAATTTAAAAATAAATAAGAGAAAAAAAACTGCTTCACTAAAAAATTAATAGCTAGATGCAATGGGATAGTATTTTGATGTTGCTGACAACGTATGAGGATTCGGAACGCTGATTGTCGTGTGAGAGATAATATGGCAGTCACAGCTACTGTTTATAAACACCAGTGGAGGTGAGAGAGGAGGAACTCATCGTGGACAACAGGGTCGAAACGAAGAGGGGCAGTAGAGGTCATGAGATCATCATCGAGATGCGACATTGCTGACTGAATTGTCCACCAATCAAAGAGACAAAACCATCAGAACCCGCCTTGATCATCAACTGAACCTGGAGACCATTGTCGGGGTTCCAAAATCGAAAAAAAGTATCGAGGTTGTCAAAAGTTGGCTATTCTAGTTTAAAAGGGGTGAAGAAAAAGTGAATGCAAAGATTGACTCTGCAGAGGATGATGGAAATATAATAAGAGACCAATATAATATCAAGGGAGCTGCCTTAAATACCAGGAGGACCCTTTCCGAAATCCAAAAGTTGCAAGTTTGGGAAGGAAACAGACAATATGGACTTTTATATCTTCCGAAGTTAAATGTTTGCGTAATTTGGTTTTGAAAATATCTAATGTAGACGACAACCTAATTTGCAGTAGAAGATTATTCCAGATGAAAGCATATTTAGAGGCGAAAAACTGAGAACGATTAGTTGTGGAGCTAAGGGGTGGTGAAATGTTCATGGAGGAATTACGAGTAGCATAGGGTCGATCTACCGGAGCGAGAGCGTTATTTCATGGGAAATTCGGGCTAGAGTTAACGCGAAACGGGAAGCAATGACCGGCTTCGAGTCTTCTAACCCACAGAAGTTTAATGTTTGCTAACTGGCATCTATCCGTATAAGATATACTGGATCCAGGAAGAGAAAATAGTCTTCGAGTAAAAACCCTCTGAACTTTTTTAATCTTACTGCGGTCAGAGGCGTTCATCAGCCCAAAGAGGGGACAGAGGTATTCTAGGATAGGAAGAACAAACATGCGATACAGGTTTAACTTTATTTCCGGAAGGAAGAAATTATGTGATATAAAAGCACATATTTGTGCAGCCTTTGCAGAAATTCGATCTGCATGAGGCGATAATGCGAGCTTATTCATGTAACTAAGACCTAAGTCTCTTATGATTGATCGTTCTTAAAGTTTACTATTTTGAAATACTAGGAGTCCAGGAATCTTGGCGGGGCCAAATCACATGAAGATACTCTAGGATTGAGAAAATTCCATCTGCGAACTAAAGCTCCAACATGAGAGCATAAGTAGATCAGTGTTGGTTTTATCAACACAACTATTTGCAGTGTCCTTAGAAAATAAGTAAATGCACTTGAATCGTCAGCGTTAACGAACTTTTGTTAATTTGTGAGTAAAGTTCAAATTTCGTTTATGAACAGAATAAAGAGAAGGGGAACTATAACCGTGCCTTGAAAAACGCCACTCGTGATCGGCTGAGGCGTTGAATAGCTATTACCTACCAAGACCTTCTGGCTGCGGTTAGACAAGTAGGAACCAATGAAGTCAAGGAGAGGAGACCTGATGCCGAGGGCTTCCAGTTTCACCAGAAGACATCTTTGCGTTACCTTTTCAATGACTTTACTCAGGTTAAAATATATCACAACCACTGACTGTTGCTCATTACGAAGTGAAGTGATGAGGTTAAGAAAAGCTAAGTGACACACTTCGCATTATCTCCCAGGTAGAAAACTATATTGCAAGTCGCTTAAGAGCTTATATTTAGGCACCCTAGCCCATTAGTTCGAGAAGATTTATAAATTAAATGCATTCTCATAGAATCCTAAGAAGTATGGAAAACACAGACACTCACGATTCATCTGTGTGGAGAAAAAAATGGTGCCACGGTCCAGAATCGAACCCTCGTCCCAGGAAAATGTGGCGACGCACCTAAATACTCCACCACATTCACACGGAAAACTAGCAAACAAAATTGTATACAAACAGAAAAGGATGAAAAAATACATATATTCTGTTACTGCTTCTAAACCTGCCAAGCTGGCAAAAAGCCTGATAACACTAATAAATGTCACCTACGAGGATGAAAAGTGCATGGGGTGTTTAGATCTCCTACAGAAATTCCTATTGATGGTGAAAGAGATAAGTAACTTGAAACAAGAAGTGGGCGATCATAACGAGAAGGGTTATTATTCACCCGGCAAAAAACATCCAAAACAATGAGAATTCCAACCAAAGAAATTACGTTTACAAACATAGCTTCCTCAAGAATACCTTATGTAGAGCTTAAATATATTTCGTCTACAGAGTTAAGTAAATCAGTAGACTTTCCTTCATTCGAAAGGGAGATCAAAACAGCTCATGCGCCTTACTACTGTCATCAAGCTCAGACAGAATCCGTTATGCTTTGGAAACACAAACATGTGCGAGATCGTTGATTGGATTATACAAAAAGGTATAGTTGGAAGGCTCGCCGAATTTGAAGGACCGGAGACGAAGAATTCGAAGTCGAAAAATGCCAAGATGATTTCACAAAAATGAATTACAACTCCAAACGAAGCTCGTTCTTACCGATAGATGCTCAAGTGGCATTCTTTGCTGTTGATGCAGGAGCAAGTGCAGGGCAAATTTGCAAAGTTCCAATAAGGGACTCGCCATTAAATTAAGGAACTATTGCTCATACTGACGCAAAAATAATCGTCAACCAAAGTAGAATTCTTCCTGATATTGATGCTCTATCAGCAAATCAGAGCACCAAGTCACCAAACAGACATTTCGACCGAAAACGCAATCTCGTTATAAAAGGGGCTCCCGAGTCCACTTTTCTGATTGCAAAGGAAAGGATAGAACATGACCTCGATCTTTTCCGAGCATACTCAAATTCAATTCTTCAAGATGGCGAATGCGTTACCGTGCACAAAGCATTCCGTTTAGGGAAAGCGGATGTTTCAAATGAACTATCATCCCCAAGGCCTCTTAAAATCATTCTTGAAAATGATGTTCAGGCTTCACGCCTCCTAGAATGGAGAATGGCTCTCCGTAGCTCACACAGGGATGTGTTTTTTCAGCCAGATCATGAATCCACTGAAAGGCATAAAATGAGGATTTTGAGAGATAAACTGAAGAAGAGAACCAATCAGAGGAAAAAGTTTTCCAAATAAAGGACGGTGAAATAAAAGCAATGAAGAGGTCTTTAAATCAATTTAAGTCACTTTAAATGAGGGAATATAGGCTTTCGCCATTGAGCTATCTATTCACATTCAAAATGACAAACGAATAAACGTTTAAAGCAATAACACTGACAAATGAAAACGTTAGGTCATCGATATGTGTTGGCCAGGCATAAGATTCTACTACTGAAACAAAATTCATTATATGTACAAAAGTTTCTCAGTAAATGAGTATCCAGTTTGCATTTAAATGTGTCAACAGTTTTTGAAAGGACAACCTCATCAGGTAGACCGTTCCATGCACCAAAGACCCTCTGCGTAAAGGCGTTCCAACGGACGTCCTTGTGGACCAACTTACTCTGCAGTTTAAATGGATGACCCCACAGATGTTGCGTCTCAGCCAATTCGAAGAAGTCAGCAAATTCTAGGGCACACTCGCGGCCTCTGATAATCCGGTAGGTTTGGATGAGGTCACCACGTAGTTGCCTGTAGTTGAGATGAAAAACATATCAAGTTCAACTAGTTTGGTTTTGTAAGGCAGATTACTAAGATTCTTGACCATCTTCGTAGCACTCGCCTGTAGTCGTTCAAGCTGTAGATAATCCTTCTTAAACCACGGACGCCAGGCCTGGACGGCATATTCCAAGTGAGATCGAACAAATGCTCCGTAGGATTTTCGGAATAGTTCCTTATCAATCTGCACAAATCCAAGTCTGAGCGCAAAAAATTGTGTTGCGCGTTTAGCTGCCTTCTAACACACGGTGAAGATGGTTTGAGTGAGGAGTTTATTAGAACACCGAGGTCCTTCTGTTCCTCAACAATCGAAAGGGGCTGCCCATTGAGTATGTATTGGTAGGAATCATCCTCCTAACTGGTCGTTCTTGTAAGGAGTCTTTGGACCACACACTTACCAACGTTAAAATTTAAGAGCCAATGAGCAGACCAGCTGCTAAGATGGTTGAGACTCTCTTGAAGTGCGTGCCTATCAGCATCAGATCTGATGACCGTCCACAATTTAACATCATCTGCAAACATGATGGCGCTGCAACCCAGGGGAAAAATTTTTCCAAATAAAGGATGTTGAAATAAAATTGACCAAGAGATCTTTCTGGTGGCAAACCCCGTACATCATCAAAGCGGGTCCTCGCCGTGATGGAGGACACTAACTACGAAGTACCCAACTGTACAGAGCTCGTAAAATGAAAGAGAGGGGCTCCAGAACTCGGTTGACGACCACTCATCAGAACTCAGCGTGGGCGGGATGGACACCAGTTCTTCCCGGAAAGCGCTGACAGACTCTAGCATTCAATCACACAAAATGAGCAGAAATCTATATGAAGGAGTTACCCAGTCTAAATTGGGATTTTTGTATACCAATGTGCAGAGTCTTATTTCGAAAAAGACAAACTCAAGGCACTGGTCTCAGACTGAACCCCCCATGTCGTTGTCATTAACGAAACAGGGCTTAAAGCTGAAATCACGGATAGTGAGGTTTCGATAGATGGACACCAGCTCTTTTGAAAAGAAGGAGAAAATAGACAGGCTAGCGGAGTGGCTGTATATGTTAGGACAGGAATCTCAGCAGTCGAACGAGCGCATGCCACCTTCTTTGAATAAGCATTTGTCTGGATAAAGATTAAAAAGGATTGTTCACAAAACCTAAAATTCTCATCGATTTACAGACCCCCAAACATTTAAAGTGCAGCTGATGAGTCCCTCTTTCATTTGGTCAAGGAAGTAGCAAGTCACCAGGAGGGGCATATTGGTGAAGATTTAAATGCACATACAGTAGACTGGGTAAATCTGACAGTTGACTGTGCGCCAACTTCCTTCGGCAGCAAGCTAATGGATCTCACTCTCGATCAACCTTTGACACAGAAGGTTAACATACTAAGGAGATAAAGACAGAACCAGAGATCCAATTGCCTGGACCTAGTATTTACGAAGGACTTCTCTAAAATTGATGAAGTGTATTGTATGACACCCCTCGGTAAGAGTGACCATAGTAAGCTGCGGTGGGATTACTCCCTTTATTTTCAGTGCCAGAAGAGAACGGAAGGCAAGCAAAATATATGCAAGACCGATTTTAACACGATGAATAAAGAACTTATATCCGTGAAAAGGAATTTTTTTGCTCAATGTGAATCCGCACGATGACTAGAGATAATTTAAAACGATTTCACTCGATCTGATTGAAAGCTTTTGTTCAGTGAAGGTGCAAAAAAAAAGACTAGTCACCCTGCCTGGTTCACAAGAGAACTTAAGAGGCAGTTTAAGAAGAAAAATAAAAATGGAAGGTATTCAGGTAAGCAGGATCAGCAGAACATCTCGAGGAATTTAATCACCAAAAAATGCGGTCAAAAAAATGATCCATCAGGCAAGGAAGAACTATGAATCAAGAATTATCCAGCAGACGCGAAATAAGCCTAAAACTTTATTCCATTATATCAATAGTCAATTAAAAAACAAGGACCCAGTCGCAGTAATTATGGATGGGAATGGTGTTGAAGTCGTCAAAATTGTGAGAAGGTCAAGCACTTGGGTCAGTTCTTTGCCTCAGTATTCACTAGAAAACCTGAACTTTAGCTTGAGCATATCAGAAGTGCTTTAATATATGCCCTTCCCGGCACCTATCATGGAACGAGAACAGCGAAATCTCAAAGAAGCGAAGACATCTGGTTCAGGCGATTAACCTGCAAAGTTCTGACAAGAACTGACCGGCGAACTCTCCAAACCAATAGCGCATATATTCAATCCGTCATTTGAATCAGGAAAACTGCCTTCCTAATGGAAGGCAGCAAATATATACCCCATTTAAAAGAGTGGGGCTTGACCTTATGTCAAAAATTATCGGCCTGTCAACCTAACCTCAATTTGCTGTAAAATAATAGAATCAATAATTAAGAAGGCGACCATGCAGTTCCTGGAGGAAAAGTGACTACTCTTAGAGCTCCAACATGGCTACAGACAGAATCGTTCTTTTTTTCCAGTATTTTGCTCTCAACAGAGTTGTTGACTGGCGTGTTGGACGAAGATGGTAGGTTTGAAGTCATCTACACTACTTTTAAAAAGGCACTTAACAGTGTCCCACATAAAAGTCTTATCTATAAATTATCTGAAATTGGTATAAGAGGAATCCTGCCGACATGGATCACAGATTTTCTTACAAGAAGATTGCAAGCTGTGTGTATCGATACCTCGAAGTCAACAACTACTCCGGTTCTAAGTGGTGTCCCCCAGGGCTCCGTCTTAGGGTCTTTACTCTTCTTAGTGTATATCAACGTCTGTGTCGATGAAATAGGTTGCAGCGCCGTCATGTTTGCAGTCGTTGTATAATTGTGGAGGGTCATCAGATCTGATTCCGATAGGCAGGCACTTCAAGACAATCTCAACCGTCATTGCAAATGGTCTGCTCGTTGGCTCTTAAATTTTAACGTTAGGAAATGTGTGGCCCTAAGACTGCGTACCAAAAGGACCAGTGAGTAAGATAATTCCTACCAATACATTTTCAATGGACAGCCCCTTTCAGTTGTCGAGGAACAGAAGGACCTCAGTGTTTTAATAAACTCCTCACTCAAACAATCTTCACAGTGTTTGAAGACAGCTTAACGCGTGACATAGGTCTTATTTGCGCTTAGACATGGATTTGTGCAGATTGATAAGAAACTCTGTCGAAAAATCTACGGAACATTTGTTCGATCTTCCTTGAAATATGCCATCTAGGCCTGGCGTCCGTGGTTTAAGAAGGATTATCTACAGCTGGAACGAGTGCAGGTGAGGGCTACGAAGATGGTCAAGAATCATAGTAATCTGCCTTACGAAGCCAGACTGGTTGAACTTGATTTGTTTCCTCTAAATTACAGGCAACTACGCGGTGACCTCATCCAAACCTACCGGATTGTCAGAGGCCACGAGTGTGCCCTAGAACTTGCGGATTTCTTTGAATTGGCTGAGACGGATCATCTGCGGGATCATCCCTTCAAACTGCAGAGGAAAATGTTTCACACGGACGTCCGTCGGAACGCCTTTTCGCAGAGGGTCGTTGGGGCATGGAATGGACTCCCTGAGGAAGTGGTCCTTTCAGAAACTGTTGACACATTTAAAGGCAAACTAGATACTCATTTGCTGCAAATCTATTTAACACATAATGAGGATTGTGTTAGTAGTGGCAGTTTGCGCCAAGCCCACACAAATCTATGATCTTACATTTTCATTTGTCAGATTTATTACTGTAAACGTTTATTCTTTTGAAATTTTTGACTGTGAATATGGAGGTCATGCGCAGAAGCTTACTTTCCCAAATAATATGACTTAAATTGACTTAAAGAGGGATGAATGGCTCGATCGAAGGACGACTGGATAATACACGAAAGTGGTCTATGGATTTCGCTTGCAAGCTCCTTTAGTAATTTTGCTGGTATTTGGTCAGGAACCGGACATTTGTGTCGTTAAGTGAAAGAATTTCCTTCTTCACATCTTATTCTGTGCATTCGAGGTCCTCATTGGCTGCGTTGTTACTAACTGTGTGAAAGTCTGTGTTGTTAAAATCCGCTGCATCTGTAAAAACAGATGCAAAAAACTGACTTAGGTGTTCTGCCTTATCTTTATTATCATTAGTCTTCGTTGTTTTCACCTATTAACAATACCACTGTCATTTTCTTCTTCAACCGACTATTGGTGTAGCTTAAAAATATTTTTGGACAATCGACAGCCCGTTCTATATTTTCAGCCTCATACTTCTTCTGTGATCTGCGGATAATTAACCTCATTGCGTTCCACTTTCAACGAAATTATTCGTAATGCATGGGTTGAGTTGTTGCTACATACAATCTCCAGGGTTTATTCTTTCGGTTTAGTTGTCTTCAAATCTTAAGTTAAACAAATAGGGCGATTTGCCTATTGTACTTTTTAACATGGCAGTTGCGGTGCGTCGTTGATAACTCCCCTGAGAGTGGTCCAATGTACATCGGAATTTTCAGTTAGAATGTTTTGCGACGTTAGTGTTGATAAGTCATCCCTTATTGCAGAGAAATGCACGCACCAGTAATTTAACCGAACATCAGGAGTCTCCGAGAGCTGTTGGCTCCGAGTTGTTCTAAAAGGTAACCAGGCATTTACTCGTTAGTAGTGTCTATTGCCCACCAAATGCCAGCGAGGATTACGATCTTTGTCTCTCGCAGGAATTTCACGCCGCAGCTGCCTTAAATCTGAAGTACTGCTTGATTGCAGGTGACTTCAATCTTCCTGAAGTTTATTGGTTTCCACCTTCCGGTCTTGCAAAGTTCAAACACCTACTTGAGGCCATAGATATAGGTATGTGGGACCAGGTAGTTAATTCCCCCCCGAGGATCAAATATACTCTATCTTATTTTCTGTAGAGGTTGTCAACCATTTTCAGTGTCACCATTAGATCAACTTGGGAGTTCTGACCATGCTATAGTTCTTTTTAAACCAGAACTAGAGGCTAATGAAACGTTTTTCACAAAATATAGTTTTTTCCGTGATTTCAGATAAGCAAATATAGGGGAATTGCTAACACATCTAAATTCCCACGATTGGACTAACTTCTTCATGTGTTCGGATGTGAATGTTTGAACTGATACATTCTTCCAAGTTCTTGGTCCACTCATTTCTCGGTTTGTTCCTCGTAAGAAAATAATTAATGTAAAAGATGAATTCTACCTCCCTTTATAATTCCGCCATAGACTGCATAGAACCATCCGTTGTTTTCATCTACAAGACGACGCTTCCATCCTGTCCTTGATCCAAGAAATATTTGTAGAGGCTAAGAGGCCGTCAGACAAAAACCAACTAGCTGATGAGGTCAAATTTGCCAAAAACCCTTCGTTAAATCTTGCGAAACTCTTTTCACGCAACGTAAAAGCGCCGAGAAAAACCCAGCAGCCCGTACTCGAGACGCCTTAGAAAACCCTTTAACTGACGCTAAGTTGACGGCTGATAGCTTAAATGCTTTCATGTGTAGAACTTTTAGTAAACATTCTGTCGCTACCTTTCTTAACATCCGGGTTTGAACCGGTAACGTCCTCGCAACCATAACTTTTACCCCATAGGACGTGACCGTTGCCATTCGGCGTTTTCGTCAATCTTGCAGTCCTGGACCAGATGGCGTCCCGATCAGCGTTCTTAAGGCGGATGCAAACGATATATTTCCGTCCCTTCTGTATGAGATATTTAATCTTGCTCTTGAAAGTGAAACCTTCCCTATTTTATGGAAATAATCGTAAATTCTGCCCATACCCAAACACGGCTGACCTACGTCATTTGACCAATTTAGGCCAATAAAATACATTCCCAGCAGTCTCAAAGAACTTAGAGACCTTAATCAAAGACAAGATGATGCATTACCTAACAGAGAACAGCCTTCTTAATGCAGCTCAGCATAGGTTTCTCGAAAAAAGGTCTTGTGACCCCTGCAAGCTTTCTTCTTTTGATCATGTGCTATAATCTGGAGAAAGCGGTTTTGCAATTAACACCGTTTATTTCAATTTCAGGAAGGCCTTTAATCGTGTTGATCATGATCTTCTCCTGCTGAAACTTGCCTCCTTCGGCATAGGTAACAAGCTTGTGAACTTAATATTTTCCTATTTGAATGCTCGCGCACAACGGGTTAGAATTTCTGATGTTATCTCCAACCCCACGCATGTGAGGAGTGGAGTTATTCAGGGTAACGTGCTCGGCCCGCTTCTATTTTGTCTTTTTGTCAACGATGTTCCTGATTGTTTTCCGTATTGAAGGCCATTTATGTACGCTGACGTCTTAAAAGTTGCCTATCGATATAAACCAGTCAATCGTAACATAATGCTCGAGCTCTTAAAAACGGATCTTCAGGCCTTCACTCAGTGGTGTCGAACATGGCGCCTTTCGTTTTTTTGGCACTATGGCTCCGTTTTGGTTATTGTTGAAAACCATCCGCACCACCTTAGCATAGACGGTTACGACCTAAATGTGCCCGGGGTTATAAAGGATCTGGGCATATCATATTCTAGTAGTTTTAATCTGTCAGAGCACTATGCCCTGATTGTCTCAACAGCACGCCAAACTACTGGGTTTATTCTCAGAAATTTTAAAACCGTCAATATTAGAATCAGCCTCTGTAAAATGTATGTCAGGCCTAGTCTGGAATACTCGTTTCAATTTAGCCTTCTGCACGCTAGTGAACGGAAGAAGATAGAATCAGTCCAGCACTTCTTTACAAAAAGAGTTTTTTTATTCAGAACACCGAAACCTGTACTACCAACAACGCTGTGAGCTTACAAGCCTTGACCCGTTGTGGCTTCACAGATTACAGAAGGGACTACTTTTACTGTTTTAACTTTTAAACAGTTGTACCTTTAACCCTCTTACATCTCTGAGGCAGCTCGACCAATCTCGGCGCACCAGTCATCAAGATGTATTTTTATTTCTTCCTTTGTCACGCACCGTTAAATAACGACAGTTTTTTTCGGTAAACGCTATAGCAATCTGGAATAAGCTACACAGAAGTATCAAAATTCAGCAAAGCTATCCCTTGTTTACGAGAGCTTTCATTAGTTTTCTTCATTCCGGAAACCTTCCAAAATGTTTCGGTGCTGACTCTGTGGAAGCTCTTCTCCGTTCTGATGGCACTCACGGACTCTGAATCCTGTGCCGGACTTCATGCTGAGGTCGACAGCGAACAGCCGTTCGCCGACATACCTGCTGGTGCAGAATGCCGGATTCAAGGTCGAAGGCGGTTGGTTCAAATTTGAAGATAAGTGAATTCTGGAATTTTAAACTGATTTCTTCGTTTCCTGTTGAAAATATCAGCTTAATTACTGAAAATTTATTGTATTTATACCTCATTATCAGCTGCACACACTTGCAGTTATTGCAATTGCAAAAGGGTAAAATATAAAGTTTTTAAACTTTTTCACCCTACATTGCCTCATCAAAGTTCTCGCAGATTTACGTCAAAAAAAAAGGAATATAAAGGTTAATTCTTGAAATAAAGTTGAAATTTTTTAAGTTTACCTTATTTCCAGCGAAGAATAATTTGCAGTAACGGGTATACCAGTTTATATAATTTTTCATCCTGCATAGCCTCTTGGCTTATTCTATTTTCAGTTTAAATTCGTTACCTAACAGATATTTGCTTGCAGTGCCTTTCTTAAAACACATATGTCAAATATGATATCTTTTATTCCGCAAAACGTAACTTGTGAAAATTTTCCTTTCGTATTATCGATTTGAAAAATACTTATATTTTAAAATCAATATGAAACCCCAGTCAGTGCTTTGACGCAAACATCCTCTTTGCATAAAACTTCCACTAGAGCAACCCACCTTAAGCATGAAGAAATTAGACCTTGACGCCCTGGAAAACTTTAAGACCTTTATGTCTAAATATGGTTCTCTCTTGATGATCCTTATTACTATTTTTGAGGGAAAGTTGTCTTCACTCACTTCTCAACAATGCGTGAAACTAGAGCCTTTTATAAACATGGTCAGTACCGAGTCAATTGACCGACACAAGAGAAGTATCAATTTTCTTTTAAAAAACGTCCTTAAGAGTAAAATCCCCCTGGACGTTGCATTTCATTTCCTTTACTCATGCGGCTTTAACTTTAAAGTCACTGAAGCTAAAAGGTTGTCTTCCCGTAGCAAAAACCCGCCAGTTCTGGTCAAAATATTTTTTCAGCGATTGAAGTTGACCTTATTTTCTCTAAGCATGAGCACTCAGCTCAATATTTGAAAAAAAACAAGTTGTTTATCTGTAGGGATAAAACCCCAATGGAACGTCGGGTTTGACACTCATTAGCAAACAAGAAGCTTTGGTCTACACCTTCAATATCAAAATTTATCTCAGAGGTTTTTCCTGTAGCTAATGAAAGCCCACGTCCCTCCGGATTGACAGGAATTTCGATTCCAGCTGAATCTTCACCCGTTATCCTTGTTCCTGGTTTGAGTGAAATTGTATCAAGGCCTCTTCTTTCTCATCCAAAGCAAACCATGCCTGCTATAGCTGCCAAATATTCTAAACCTAAGAAAACTCCTAGTAAATCTGAATCATTGGCTTATCCAGGCATTAAAATCAGTAATGTCATTACCGATGGGAAACCTGCTAACCCCTTAGCATCTACAACAGCTGCAAACGCTAACGTTAGCATCTTTCTCAACCCAAAAAGTGTCCGAAATCCCCAAATAATTATCGCTTCTATTTAAGTTACCAGTTTTTCGAAATCATTTATTCCTTTTTCAAATGCAGGTTTTCCGCCAATTTTTGCTAACGTCCCTCAAAATCTCATTTCTATGCCACCCCCCTATCTTTCAAACGCCACAATATAGCCTTCCTTTCCAAGGTTTTCATCCAAATTTGCCGTCGAACAATAATCTAAGTTCTCTTAACAGTAACATTTCGACAAATTGTAGACCAGAGCAATTTTTTTCCACCTTTCGTTTCTTCTTTCCAGTTTTATTATCCACCACCAAATTATCCTTTTTTATAAATACTGATGAGCGTAACATGCAGCTCAAGAATATGCTCAGCTTAGTTTCACTCAATGCGAGATCAGTTGTAAATAAGATGGCTGAGCTAAGAACAGTAGCCTTTGAGCTTGATCCAGATGGGCTGTGCATCACTGAATCCTGGGCTCACTCTCTTATTTCTGACTCGACGCTTGCTGTAGATAATTTCAATTTGTAACGACAAGACCGCGCTGAAAAACGTGGCAGTGGTTGCTTCCTTTATGTTAAGTCATCCTTTGTACATTTCCCTTTTCAGCTGAGCATTTCGTCCTTTCTGGAAATGTATGCTTTGCTTCAGTCATCCTCCCACACAATAAAAAAGCGTTAATTGGCTGTGTCTATAATCCTCCGTGTTATGCTGGCAATGAAAGCGAGCTCTGTGAACTATTTAAAAAAGTTGCAGACACTCAATTTGATGTCAAAATAATCGTAGTCGATTTCAATCTGCCAGACATTGACCGGCAGGCAAATTCCTCTCCGCCTAAACATCAGATATTGGTCGATACTATTAACTTTTCAAACATGTTCCAACTGGTCAGATCAGTTACTATAAATGACAACATTTGAGATTTAATTTTTACAAATGATATCCACCCTCTCTTTATGAATTTTCATCATGATCTTTTCACAAGTGATCACGCAATAATTCACTGTTGTTTTCCAGTCCCCCTTCTTACGAAGCCTGAGGTTAAATGCAATAACCTCGACTTTGCTAATACAAACAATGAAATACTAAATAATTTTGTAAGCACTCTAGATTGGCATAGCATATTCGCAATCAACAATCCAAACATTTTCCGTGAGCTATTGCAGATCCTCAGAGAACAAATCCAGGCTTTAATCCCGTTTAAGATTTTTAATTCAAATACAGCTTCTTCTACTGTTCCGCATTTTCTCCAGAACAGACTTAAAAAATTACGAAAGCAACTTAAAGTTGCATCTAAAAGCTCTTTGTCAGTTCATTTAAGGATTGCACAAATAGTTGAATCAGCATCGCAAATTAGGCTCGCGAGAGATAAGCGTAGGGAGTCTCGGGCACTAAGTGATGCAAATTCATCCAAATCTGTTGCTCAAATCTTCCATGTTCGGTCATGGGCTGAGCGTCTGAATGTAACTCCGCCCTTACTCGACTGTAACAAAAATTTATTACAGACGATTTGGGCAAAGCAGAGTTGTTAAATTCGTTTTTTGACAACCACTTTACCACTGAAACTAGCCCCACTCCCACAATTCCTCTGCTTTCGAATTCGCTTCTAACAACCATTAATTTCTCGCCTTTATGTATTCAAAATGAAATAACTCACCTAAAAAATTCACATTCAGTTGGAACTGATAAGATTCCAAACTCACTTATTAAACAGTAAAGGGATTTGACACCTTTACTAAGCAAGTTATTCTCAGTATTTCTAGAAAATGGTTTCTTCCCTGATTATTGGAAAACTTCTATTATAATACCAGTTTTTAAATCTGGTTTCCCGCTCGGACATTCATAACTATCGCGGTTTTCATAAAACGCCCTCTCTTGCTAAACTTTTCGAAAAACTAATTTCAAAACAAATAACGGATTTTTGCATAAGCAATCAAATTATCAACTTTTCCCAACACGGCTTCTTACCGGACCGCTCTTGTGAAACCTGCCACATGTCTTTTCTAAATCTACTAACCTCTCTTCGTAATGATTATCTCTCTGTGATAGTTATCTATTTTGATCTTAGTAAGGCATTCGAAAAAGTGCCTCGTAAACGACTTCTAGCTTAACTGGAAGCTATAGGATTTCGTAGTCCCCTTACTGACTTTATTAGATCATACCTAAATGATCGAAAGCAAAATGTTTTAGTATGGTCCTCATACTCAAGTGCTACCCCGATTGTTAGGGGTGTCCTTCAAGGAACCGTACTAGGTCCTTTCTTGTTATTACTGTATATAAATGATATTTCATCGATAGTTAAACATTCTCAATCTTTTATTTATGCTGATGACCTCAAATGCGTGTATTCCTTCTCTAACTCTACGACCGAACGGTGCCTAGAACAAATTCATTCAGACTTAGACGCTCTTTCGGCCTGGAGCACCACATGGGTAATGGAGTTCTCACCTACTAAGTGTCGCTACATGAATTTTGGGCTTGTAAGGCTGCCGCAACCTCTTATCTTTGAAGGTTGTCCTTTTGTTGAATGTTCCTCCATAAATAAACTAGATCTTTCGCCTCATGCCGATAGAATAACGGCCAAAGCTGCTCAGATTTGCGGCTTTATTTCTTATAATTTCTACCTTCCTGAAATTAAATTAAGACTTTATCGTATGTTTTTATTTCCCATTCTTGAATTTTGCTGTCCTTTCTTCGGCTTAATGAAGGAATCTAGCCGTTCAAAAATTGAAAAAGTCCAAAGGCATTTCACAAAAAAACTCCTATTTCCGACTCTTTCAACTACTTCCTACTCAACAAGATGCCAGCTAATGAAGCTAAAATTTCTTTGGGTCAGGAGACTTGAAGCAGGCTTTTGTCTCCTTTTCCGACTAAATAATAGTTCAGGCTTTCTGTCATTACCCCCATTAGTCTTCCTTATAACGAAAGAAATTCTGCACTAATTATAACTCCTCCTGCATCCTCCACGTGTAAACACTCTCTCTTCTTTGCTTCTAGGTATAGTTTTCTTTGGAATAACTTGCCAATTGAAATTAGGTCGCTAACTAATCTATCTGCATGCAAGCGAAGACTGCACATTTATCTTAACACTGATTCTATTAACCTTTTATTTTCCTCATCTTTTCCCAGTAGCTTTCCCCATACATCGGAGAAAGGACCATCGGGAATTTAAGTGACCCTCTTGAATCTATATTTTCGCTACCTCGAGTCGCCCATGAACTATGATGTCTCCTTATATCACCAGTCATCCAAACGATGACGTCATTCGGACGAACACATTCGGTGGTCCACAGTCTGAATTGCTGCCGTTTGTTTGGATACTAACCATCATAAGAATTCAATTCTGTATCCTATGATGCTGAGTAATTAAGTTCATTGACGCATTTTCGTGAGATTCTGTTTCATACGTCTAAGTGATCAAGAACGAATCACCTCGACGTCTCATTATCTCATTCTAAAAATGCTACTACCGTATTACCCTGCACTACCACCTGACAATTTTTCCTAAGCAGTTTATTTCTCCTACCTTCTATTAAAAAATGAAGGCTTAATGAACTCTGCCTCCATTTTTATGGTAGGAGTTTTTTTTACTGCCTATTTTTTTCTAGTTCACTATTAATTTTAAAACATCGCTAACTGTTGACATAGCAGGACAAGTTTTGTATTTGTACATTTTATCTGCACACATTGTCATAACTTTATTTCGTTACTAATGTTTGCTAAGAGAGTGCCTTGCCGGTGCTAACCAAATATAAATTATAATTTCTAAAGGAGGGCTATTTAAATCTCGGGTTTATGCTTATCGATAGAGGTATAATTCATTATATATAAGGGAGATAGTCAGAGCCTTTTGAAAAACATATGTACAATTAGACGCTAGCAAAAATGCAAATGAAACATGGCCATATGATTAAAGGGTTGAAGCACATTAAGCGGGTCCCAGAACAAATTATATTGTTTTTTTGCTACTTAAAAGCCTACAGTAGGTTGTCTTGTACAGATAAAGATCACCAAAATTATCATGGGACTGCTGTCAAATGTTCTGTCTAGTTATACGCTTTGGTATCGGTGCCCTTTATTCTGCTAGTAAACGGTTGGTTGGAAAGTAGGTTCCCTTTTCCATAGTAAAAGTAGTAGTAGTAGTAGTAGTAGAAGACGCAGTAGTAGTTTTAGTAATAGTAGTAGTAGTAGTAGCAGTAATATTAATGGCAGTAGAAGTAGAAGTTAAATAAAAAATAGTATTATTAGACGCAGTAGTAGTAGTTTTAGTAGTAGCAGATGCAAAAGTAGAAGTAAAAGTTGTAGTGATTGACGCAGTAGTAGTAGTATTATTAGTAATAGTAGATGTATCAGTAGTAGTAGTAGTATTAGTGGTTATGGTTGTATTAGTAGTAGTATTTGTATTATTAGTAGTATTAGTAGACGCAGTATAAATTCTAAATTCTAAAACATAACATTGAATGGAGAAGTCCTTCACCGGGCACCTGTGTCAACGCTTCCCTGTCCTGAACTTTAATCCCTCAATAAGCTGCAGTTTTTTCTCCTGAAAAACACTTGAAACAATGATCAGGAGTTTTTTTACTGTCAGCTTGACCCTCTACTGTATATTTTTTGACCATGCCTGTAAACTGCCAATAATTAAATAAATTTGCTTTTTGTGCAAACAGTATTTCCACAGCAGCATGGCATGGTCAGTTTTACCAAGTGGTGTGAGTGACCTTAATTCCTCCGCATCAATTGGATCATTAAGAAGAACGAACTCTAGGTAATTCGCCATTTTAGCCTCTTAATTTCTCATTGGAAATGTAAAATTCTCTATGAGAAAGAGATTCATCGTGAGCTTTAATACTCTGGAGCTAAAGGAATACCACAACTCTTTAACGGATAATGTGTTGCGGTCACTCAATGGTGCATTATAATCTCCGGCGATGACTGTCTTGAGTCTTACCTGTATCTTTTATTATTTCGAACATCATCTCGTCCGTTTCTGGGGTTTGACTTGGCAGTTTGCATATAGTCAAGAAATTCAGATGTTGTTCTCCGTGTCTTTTTATTTTAAACCAAACTTATTCGCAGTTGCAAGGGCAAGCAATTCTGCTTTCAAATGATATGATTGCAGTCTGTCTTGACGGAAGAGTTTATATCCATCGATGGAAATTTTGCTTTCCAATATTTCTAGCTGCAACCAAGTTTCTGTAATGGAAATGACATCCGGATGGGTGAGAGCTTCGAAGCATAGGTTTCCTGTTCAGAAAAAGCTGGGCTTCATTATCATTCTGCAGGTTTTCGTGGACTGGATTCATCATCTTAGCCTGTTGATTGACCCATTCTGAAGGCTTTTAGAAAGGTGACCCTCACTTCCTCCTTTAAGAGACATTCAAGATCGCTCTGGAATAGCTCCATGCCGTCCTGTATTCTTGCTTTTGGGGTTTCAGCTGTAGATTCAGGCATGCCTTTGATAACTATGCATTTACTGCGATCCTCTCGAGGCCTCTGTGGTTGCTTCTTGTTTTCAGAAAGGTTATGATCACTAAGATTTTCGTCAGCTTCTGCGTTCAAGGGGTTTGTAAGGACACCGCGAACGTTTTGTTCTATCCTTATTGTGGCTTCTTGGTTAGTTGCAACATTCGCCGGTGCAGTTTTAGATTGTGAAATGCTTAAACTTGGGCCACTTATATAAACGGTCTGGCTAAATCTGGCTTTCTTGGGTGTACTGTTACACTTAACTATTTTCTGAAGCCCCTGCCGGTCATCCTTTTGCCATACCGGATATTTTTGTCGAATAAACCGAGCCCCATAAACACACCGTCTTCTTCCTCATGGGTTTTTACGACTGAGAAAACTGTGTTCGCGTAGGTTCTTATGTCTTGCTCAGTTTCCGTCATCGTCAAAATTTTTTCTTTTTGGGTAAGAAAGGACATTCGGGAATTTAAGTGATTCTCTTGAAACTATATTTTCGCTACCTAGAGTCGCCCGTGAACTATGATGTCTCCTTATATCACCAGTCATCCAAATGATGAATTCATTCGGACGTACACATTCGGTGGCCCACAGTCTAAAATGCTGCCGTTTCTTTGGATACTAACCATCATAAGAATTCAATTCTGTATCCTATGATGCTGAGGAGTTAAGTTCGTTGACGCATTTTCGTGAGATATTGTTTCATACGCCCATTCGATCAAGAACGCATCATCTCGGCGTTTCGCTATGTCATTCTTAAAAACTACTGCAGTATTACTCTACTCTGCCACCTGACCTTATTTTCCTAAGCTAATTTTTCTCCTACCGTCTATTCAAAAATGACGGCCTATTAAACTCTGCCTCCCTTTTTTAAGGTAGGAGATTTTTCACTGCCTATTTTTCTAGTTCACCATCAATTTCAAAACATCGCTAACTGTCGACCCAGCAGGCAAGTTCTGTCTACATTTTTAAGTATTTGTACATTTCATCTCCATACATTGTCATAACTTTATTTCGTTACTAATGTTTGCTAAGGACAGTGCCTTGCCAGTGCTTACCAAATTTTTGCCTGTAAACTGGCAATAAATAAATAAAATAAGATATTTATTCTAAAAAAGAGTCGAGGAAATTGCTTCGAATTCTCTCCCTCCATGTTTAGGCCCTTGATATCCTTTTCCATTTCCAAAAATGTTTGCAGGAGTTTGGAGCATGTCGTACACCTTTCGTCATCATAGTTGGCATCCAGCAACCTTAATTAATTCCTGGCCCGTGAGCCGTGAGTTGAGTTTAAAAAGAGCGTGCAGAGTTGTTGTTATTCATATAATGACTTATGCTCCTCTCATCATATAAATTCAGGTCAGAGAAATCGGCAGGCGACAGCGGCGTAGTGGTAACAGCGAGGCTTGCCTCACATTGGTGCTCTAGTGTGATTCCCGCTTGTGGCGTATATTTTGCACTTTGGCCCTTAGGGTATTCATTTGACTTGCATAACAGATCACCAACGAGAAACGTTCTTAAAATTATGTGCTGAAGTTTTTAGGCAGATCAACTGTATGATGAAAGTAAGGAAACGATTCAGTCTTTCGTCAATTGGAAGATCTCGTAGAGTGGCTGCGAATAAGTGAGGTATCGATCGTTTCGGCTGGCGCCCTGTTGTAAGCTTAGGAACATGAATATAGGGATTATTCTGATCCAATGCTTAATGACGAACGTCCGTCCGAGTGTCCAGTAGACCAAAATGTCAAAGAGGGTTAATTACTCTGAGCTCGAAATTTTCAAACCGAATTCGAAGTAATCGCTACTGTCGAGATAATTACTAAATAAATGTTTGTTACCACTGAGTCAAGTCATGAATATGAGGAGCATAAAATAAAGAATGTATGAACACAGCAGATAGTAATTTGTTTAGTGAAGGCTTGTCAGCTTTTGTTAATGAACTTATTTTTAGCATTAGAAAGGTTAAATATGATAAGGAAATAACAATGGAAATGTACGATCATGACAATTTTATGCATTTATGTCATTATTCGTTACCGAAATTATTTTTAGTGTCCGATAGGTTAACTGATAAGGATAAGGAAGGAACCTTTTCAGCACGTGGCCACACATAAGGGGCATGGTCAGGTGAGGGCAGATGCGGTCAAGGCCACGGCTACATCTTAGAAGATTTCGGGAAGCGTTTTTATTGTTGAATTTACATTTTTGACATAAAAATGCACAGATTGTAAGTAATTAAATGGTAATTTAAAAAGAAAATATCAATAAACGTTATATATTCGTGATAATAATGTCACTATATATACTGATTTAGACGCCTTGTTTTAACTGAGCAGTTAGGCACCATTAAACCACTCGTTAGTCTTTGTTAATTTTGAAATTACTCTAATCAAGTGAAACCTTGTGACATAGTCATTTTAAGTCGCTTTATTGCGGGAAGTAGGCTTTGGTGCTTGACCTCCCTATTCACAGTCAAACATTTCAATAGAATAAACGGAAACAGTAATAAATCTGACAAATGAAAATATAAGATCATCGATGTGTGTGGGTTAGGCGCAAACTGCTGCTACTGACACAATCCTCATTATGTGTAAAATAGTTTCGCAGAAAATGAGTATCCAGTTTGCCTTTAAATGTGTCAACAGTTTCTGAAAGGACCACTTCCTCAGGGAGTCCGTTCCATGCCCCAACGACCCTCTGCGAAAAGGCGTTCCGACGGACGTCCGTGTGAAACATTTTCCTCTGCAGTTTGAAGGGATGATCCCGCAGATGTTCCGTCTCAGCCAATTCAAAGAAATCCGCAAGTTCTAGGGCACACTCGTGGCCTCTGACAATCCGGTAGGTTTAGATGAGGTCACTGCGTATTTGCTTGTAATTGAAAGGAAGAAATTAAGTCCAGCCATTTTGGCTTCGTAAGGCAGCTGACTTAGATTCCTGACAATCTTCGTAGCCCTCGCCTGCGCTCCTTCCATCTGTAGATAATCCTTCTTAAACCACGGACGCCAGGTTTAGATGGCATATTTCAAGGGAGATCGAACAAATGTCCCGTAGATTTTTCGACAGATTTTCTTATCAATCTGTACAAATTTCACGTCTTAGCGCAAATAAGACCTATGTCACGCGTTTAGATGTCTTCAAACACTGTGAATATGGTTTGGATGAGGAGTTTATTAGAACACCGATGTCCTTCTGTTCCTCGACAATTGAAAGGGGCTGCCCATTGAAAATGTATTGGTATGAACCATCCTCATCACTGGTCCTTTTGGTACGCAGTCTTAGGGCCACACATTTCCTAACGTTAAAATTTAAGAGCCAATGAGCAGACCAGTTGAAATGACGGTTGAGATCCTCTTGAAGTGTCTGCCTGTCAGAATCAGATCTGATGACGACGATGCACCTAACCACTTAGCCACATTACCACGGGAAACCGGAACAAAAATTGTGTACAAACAGAAAAGGATGACATAGATGGATATTCTGTTACAACTTCTCCTCCTGCCAAGCGGGCAAAAAAAACAATTTCAATTCTTAAAGATGGCGAATGCGTTACCGTGCGCAATGCATTCCGTTTAGGGTAAGCGGGTGTTTCACATTAACTTTCATCACCGAGGCCTCTTAAAATCATTCTTGCAAATGATCTTCAGGCTTCACGCCTCCTAGAACGGAGTATATATCTCCGTTACTCACACAGAGTTGTGTTTTTTCAGCCGGATTACGAATTGATAGAAAGACACAAAATACGGATGCTGAGAGCTGTACTGAAAAGAAGAACATCACAAGGGGAAAAATGGCTCCAAATAAAGGATGGCGAAATAAAAGTGAAGAAGAGGTCTTTCTTGTGACAGGCACCGAAAATAATAAAGGCGGGCCCTCACACAGACGGAGGACACTAAATACAAAGTACCCGACTTGTACAGAGCTCGAATAATAAAAGGAACGCTCGCCAGAACTCAGAGGACGACCACTTATCAGAACTAAGTGTGGGCGGGATGGACACCAGTTCATCTCGGAAAACACTGACAGACTCTAGCATTCAAACGCACGAAATGAGCAAAAATGTATATGGAGGAGTTATCCAGTCTTAATTAATATTTTTGTATACAAATGCTCAGAGTCTCCAATCAAACGTAGACGAACTCAAAGCACTTTTCTCAGACCGAACCCCTGATGTATTTGCCATCACGGAAACATAGCTCAAAGCCGAAATCGCGGAAAGCGAGGTTTCGATAAATGGATACGAACTATTTCGAAGAGTTTGAGATGGATTTCAGATTTTCTTACAGCAAGATTTCAAACTGTGTGTATCGATTCCTCGAATTCAACACCTACTCCGGTTCTAAGTGGTGTCCCTCAAGGCTCCGTCTTAGGACCATTACTCTTCTTAGTCTATATCAACGACTGCGTTGAAGACCTTGGTTGCAGCGCCATCATGTTTGCAGATGATGTTAAATTGTGGAAGGTAATCAGATCTAATGCTGAAAGGCACACACTTCAAGAGAATCTCAACCATCTTAGCAGCTGTTCTGCTTGTTGGCTCTTAAATTTTAACGTTGGGAAGTGTGTGGTCCAAAGACTCCTTACAAGAACAACCAGTAAGGAGGATGATTCCTACCAATACATACTCAATGGGCAGCCCCTTTCGATTGTTGAGGAACAGAAGGACCTCGGTGTTCTAATAAACTCCTCACTCAAACTATCTTCACAGTGTGTAAAGGCAGCTAAACGCGCAACACAAGTTTTATTTGCGCTCCGACGCGTATTTGTGCAGATTTATAAGGAACTATTTGGAAAATCCTACGGAGAATTTGTTCAATCTCACTTGGAATACGCCGTCCAGGCCTGGCATCCATGGTTTAAGAAGGATTATCTACAGCTCGAACGACTACAGGCGAGGGATACGATGATGGTCAAGAATCTTAGTCATCTGCCTTACAAAACCAGACTAGTTGAACTTGATTTGTTTCCTCTCAAATAAAGGCAACTACGCGGTGACCTAATCCAAACCTACCGGATTACCAGAGGCCGCGAGTGTGCCCTAGAATTTGTTGACTGCTTCGATTGGCTGAGACGCAACATCTGTGGGTTCATCCCTTTAAATTGCAGAGGAAGTTGGTCCACACGGACGTTCTTCAGAACACCTTTTCACAGAGGGTCGTTGGCGCATGGAACGGAGTCCCTGATAAGGTGGTCCTTTCAAAAACTGTTGACACATTTAAATGCAAACTGGATACTCATTTGCTGAGAAACTATTGTGCATTTCATGAAGCCTGTGTCAGTAGTAGCAGCTTATGCCTGGCCCTTACATATCGATGACCTTATGTTTTAATTTGTCAGCGTTATTGCTGTAAACGTTTATTCTTTTATCATTTCGCTACTTCCGAAGGGAGCCCAATCTATTCCTTGCGCCACTCCAGCGGTACTTAGTTCGGGAAGCATCAGCACTAATCTGGCTTTACCGCCCATCGCTACATCCCTGGTAGACGTTGCACCAACATGCGATGTTGAAGAGGTTGGCGAGTTTGTAAAAAGCCAAAGAAGAAAAGGTCTAAGAAGAACAAGTCGTGCAGAGACTTGGCTCTAGCCTGCCCAAAATCCGACTCATCTGGACCTATCAGGCAAAGTGAGCTGGTTACCAGTACTCACTCAGCTGAAAGATCTGAGTTACAAACGGGCCCTCGATTGAGTCGAAAACAGAATGTAGTCATTAAAAGGTGTCCCTGAGTCAGCTTCAATTATTCCTAAGGAGCGAGTTAAACATGACTTGGAACTCCTTCAATTGTATGCAAAAACGCTGCTGACGGACGGCGAGTCCTTTCATATTCTCAAGGCATATAGAATAGGGAAGGTTCTGTCTACACCCGATTCAAATCCTCGACCAAGACCTCTTAAAATCATCTTGGAAAATGAAGCGCAGGCACAGCTACTGCTACAGAGAAAATCAACCCTGCGGGGTCCGCATTCTGAAGTGTGTTTTCAACCGGAATATGGGTTGAAAGAGCGAATAAAAATGCGACAGCTAATAATACAACTGAAAACACGAAAGACCAATGGCGAGGCGAATCTCAAAATAAGGGATGGACAGATAGTTCAAGTGAAAAGAGCATTTCTCTGGCCAAAGGCAGTCACCCTGACAGCCTAATTGTCCCGTTTCAGAAACCAAAAAAGTGCCCGCTTTAACTAATCGTCCTCAATGCCAGATCTCTGCTTAATAAGATGCCTTTGCTCCAGACTTTGGTTTTTATCCACCGCCCGGACATTGTAATAGTTACAGAGACATGGGCAACACCCTGTATATCCGACTCCGAACTCTCTATTCTAGGCTACGCTTACATTCGGAAGGATCGACACGAGGGCCGTGGCGGAGGAAGCTGTATCTATGTTAGGCAACCACTTACATTTGTCCATTGGACTTTTGCCAATTTACCGCAGTAGAGGAGAGCTGTGGGCTCCGAGTAGTCCTGAAAGATAACTACCCTTTACTCGTTGGTAGTGTCTATCGCCCACCCAATGCCAGCGACGATTACGATCTTTGTCTCTTGCTAGCATTTCACGCTGCAGCTGACTTAAATCTGAAGTACTGCTTGATTGCAGGTGACTTCAATCTTCCTGAAGTTCACTGGTTTCCAACTTCCGGTCCTGCAAATTTCGAAGACCTACTTGAGGCCATAGATATAGGCATGTGGGACCAGATAGTTGATTTTCCTACCCGAGGATCAAACATACTTGATCTTATTTTTTGTAGAGGTTGTCAGCCATCGTCAGTGTCACCTTTAGATCCACTTGGGAATTCTGATCATACTATGGTTCTTTCTACACTAGAACTAGAGGCTGCTGAAACGTTTTCCAAAAAATATAGCTTTTTTCGTGATTTCAGATCAGCAAATATGAGGGAATTGCTAACACACATAAATTCCCACGACTGGACTAACTTCTTTGTATGTTCGGATGTGAATGTTTGTACTGATACTTTTTACAAAGTTCTAGGTCTACTCATTTCTCGTTTTGTTCCCCGTAAAAAAATAATTAATGTCAAGGATGAAGTCTACCTCCCTTTATCATTCCACTGTAGACTGCGTAGACTCTCCCGTCGTTTTCATCTACAAAACGACACCTCCGTCCTGCCCGTGATCCAGAAAATCTTTGAAGAGGCTAAGAGGCTGTCTGACGAAAAACGACAAGCCGATGAGTTTACCTTTGCCAAAAACCCTTCGTTAAATGTTGCAAAGCTTTTTTCGCGCACACTAAAAACGCAGAGAAAAACGCAGCACCCCGTACTTCGAGATGCTTTAGGAAACCCAATAGCTGACGCTAAGTTGACTGCTGATAGCTTCAATGCTTTCTTGTCTAGAACGTTTTAGTGAACATACCGTCGCGCCCTTTCCTAACATCCGGGTTTGGACCGGTAACGTCCTCGAAACCATAACTTTTACCCTCTGGGACGTGACCGTAGCGATTCGGCGTTTTCGTCAATCTTACAGTCCAGGACCAGATGGCGTCCCGGTTAGCGTTCTAAAGGCGGATGCAAACGATATATTTCCGTCCCTTCTGTATAAGATATTTAATCTTGCTCTTGAAAGTAAAACTTTCCCTACTTTATGGAAGGAATCGCACATACTGCCTATTCCGAAACACGGCCGACCTACGTCATTTGACGACTTTAGACCAATAAATACACTACCAGCAATCTCGAAGATCTTCGAGTCCTTGATCAAAGAAAAGATGATGCGTCACCTAAGAGAAAATAACCTACTTAATGCGGCTCAGCATGGTTTTCTCGAAAAAAGGTCTTGTGACACTTGCCAGCTCTCTTTCTTTTATCATGTGCTACAATCTAGAGACAGCGGTTTTGCAATTAACACCGTTTACTTCGATTTCACTAAGGCTTTTGATCGTGTTGACCATGATCTCCTACTGCTGAAACTTGCCTCCTTCGGCATAGGTAACAAGCTTCTGAACTTAATATTTTCCTATTTGAATGCTCGCGCACAACGGGTTAAAATTTCTGATGTTATCTCCAACCCCACACAATTGAGGAGCGGAGTTATTCAGGGCAGCGTGCTCGGCCCGCTTCTATTTTGCCTCTTTGTCAACGATGTTCCTGATTGTTTTCAGTATGGTAGGCCCTTTATGTACGCTGACGATTTAAAAGTTGCCTATCGATATAAACCGGTTGATCGCAACATCGTGCTTGAGCTCTTAAAAACGGATCTTCAGGCCTTTGCTCAGTGGTGTCGCACATGGCACCTCTCACTTTCTTGGCAAAAGTTCTCCGTAATGGTTATTGGCGACAACCATCGGCCCCACCTAAGCATAGACGGTCACGATCTAAACGTGCCCCGACTTATAAAGGATCTGGGCATATCATACTCTAGTAGTCTTAATCTGTCAGAGCACTGCACCCTGATTGTCTCGAAAGCACGCCAAACTACTGGCTTTATTCTCAGAAATTTCAAAACCGTCAAAATTAGAATCAGCCTCTATAAAATGTATGTCAGGCCTAGTCTGGAATATTGCTCGTTTCTATTAAGTCTTCTGCACGCTAGTGAACGAAAGAAGATAGAATCAGTCCAGCACTTCTTTACAAAAATAGTTTTCTATTCAGATCACCGAAACCTGTCCTATCACCAACGCTGTGAGCTTACAAGCCTTGACCCGCTGTGGCTTCGCAGATTACAGAAGCGACTATTTTTACTGTTTAAACTACTAAACAGTCGTACATTTAACCCTTTTACATCTCTGAGGCACCTCGACCACTCTCGGCACACCAGTCATCGAGATATATTTTTATTTCTTCCTTTGGCACGCACAGTTAGATACCGACAGTTTTTTTCGTTAAACGCTATAGCAATCTGGAATAAGTTACCTAGAAGTATCAAAAATTCAGCAAAAGCTATCCCTTGTTTACGCGAACTGTCACTAGTTTTTCTACATTCAGGACACCTTCCAAAACTTTTTGGGTGCTGACTCTGTTGAAGCTCTCTTCGGTTCTGATGGCGTTCATGGACTCTGAATCCTGTGCCGGTCTTCATGCTGAGGGGAAAAATTACTGGCGCTGCAGACCTCAATCGGCTTATTTCTCAGTCGACAGCGAACAGCCGCTCGCCGAAATACCTGCTGGTGCAGAATATCGGATCCGTAACACTGAATGGAGAGGTTCTTCACCGGGCACCTGTGCTTACGCGTCCCTGTCCAGAACTTTAATTACTCAATAAGCTGCAGTTTTTTCTCCTGAAAAAACCTGAAACAACGATCAGGAGTTTTTTTCACTGTCAGCTTGACCCTCTACTGTATATTTTTTTGACCTTGCCTGTAAACTGGCAATAAATAAATAAAATAAATAAAATAAAATAAAATAAAATTTTTGAATGTGAATAGGGAGCTCAAGGGCGAAAGCCTAATTCCCTCAATAAGGTGACTCAAATTGACTAAAGAAATTACGTTTGCGAACATAGCTTCCTCAAGAAAACCTTATGTGGAGCTCAAATACAGTGCGTCTACAGGGCTCAGTAAATCAGTAGACATTTCCTTCCTTCGAAAGGGTGATAAAACCAGCTCATGCACCTCCTAATATCATTAAGCTAAGACAGAAGCAGTAATGTCCTGGACACACAAACATATTCGGCATCGTTGTTGGATGATACAAAAAAGAATGAAGTTGGAAAGCTCGCCAAATTTGAAGGACCGAAGACGAAGAATTCGAAGGCGAAATGCCTAGATAATTTCACAAAAATGGGTTCGATCTCCGAAAAAAGCTCGTTCTTACCGAAAGATGCTCAAGCAGAATCCTCTGTTGGTAATAGAGGAGCAAGCGCAGAACAAATTGGCAGAGTTCCAAAAATGAGTTCGCCATTAACATTAGGAATGCTTGCTCGTACTGACGCAAATAACATCGTCAACCAGAGTAGAATTCTTCCTGATATTGATGCTCTATCAGCAAATCAGAGCACCAAGTCACCAAACAGACATTTCGACCAAAATCTCAATCTCGTTATTAAAGGGGCTCCTGAATCCACTTCTCTGATTGCAAGGGAAAGGGTAAAACTTGGCCTCAGTCTTTTCCTAGAATACTCGTATTTGATTCTTCAAGGTGGCGAATGCGTTACCGTGCACAATGCATTCCGTTTAGGGAAAGTGGATGTTTCACATGAATTATCCTTACCAAGGCCTCTTAAAATCATTTTTAATAATGAAGTTCAGGCTTCACGCCTCCTAGAATGGAGAATGGCTCTCCGTAACTCACACAGGGATGTGTTTTTCAGCCAGATCATGAACCCACTGAAAGGCATAAAATGAGGATTTTGAGAGATAAACTGAAGGAGAGAACCAATCAGGGAAAACTTTTTTCCAAATAAAGGACAGGGGAAATAAAAGCGATGAAGAGGTCTTTCAATCAATTTCAGTAACTTTATCGAGGGAATTAGGCTTTCGCCATTGAGCTATCTTTTCACATTCAAAATGACAAACGAATAAACGTTTAAAGCAATAACTCTGACAAATGAAAACGATAGGTTCTCGATATGTGTGGGCCAGGCATAAGATTCCACTACTGACACAAAATTCATTATATGTACAATATTTTCTCAGCAAATGAGTATCCAGTTTGCATTTAAATGTGTCAACAGTTTTTAAAAAAGGACAACCTCATCAGGTAGTCCGTTCCATGCACCAACGACCCTCTGCGTAAAGGCGTTCCGACGGACGTCCTTGTGGACCAACTTACTCTGCAGTTTAAAGAGATGACCCCACAGATTTTGCGTCTCAGCCCATTCGAAGAAGCCAGCAAATTCTAGGGAGCACTCGCGGCCTCTGATAATCCGGTAGGTTTGGATTAGGTCACCGCGTAGTTGCCTTTATTTGAGAGGAAACAAATCAAGTTCAAATAGTCTGGTTTTGTAAGGCACATGACTACGATTCTTGACAATCTTCGAAGCACTCGCCTGTAGTCGTTAAAGCTGTAGATAATCCTTCTTAAACCACGGATGCCAGGCCTGGACGGCGTATTTCAAGTGAGATTGAACAAATTCTCCGTAGGATTTTCCAAATAGTTCCTTATAAATCTGCACAAATTCGCGTCGGAGCGCAAATAAAACTTGTGTTGCGCGTTTAGCTGCCTTTACACACTGTGAAGATGGTTTGAGTGAGGAGTTTATTAGAACACCGAGGTCCTTCTCTTCCTCAACAATCAAAAGGGGCTGCCCATTGAGTATGTATTGGTAGGAATCATCCTCCTTACTGGTTGTTCTTGTAAGGAGTCTTTGAACCACACACTTCCCAACGTTAAAATTTAAGAGCCAACAAGCAGAACAGCTGCTAAGATGGTTGAGATTCTCTTGAAGTGTGTGCCTTTCAGCATTAGATCTGATTACCTTCCACAATTTAACATCATCTGCAAACATGATGGCGCTGCAACCAAGGTCTTCAACGCAGTCGTTGATATAGACTAAGAAGAGTAATGGTCCTAAGACGGAGCCTTGAGGGACACCACTTAGAACCGGAGTAGGTGTTGAATTCGAGGAATCGATACACACAGTTTGAAATCTTGCTGTAAGTTTATCTGAAATCCATGTCAGCAGCATTCCTCTTATTCTTATTTCAGATAATACATAGAGTAGAGGTTTGTGTGGGACACTGTCAAACGCCTTCGTGAAATCAGTGTAGGTTACTTCAACTCTACCAACGTCAACTAATGTGCAAGTCTAGTGCTCTGTCGAGATCAATTAACTGGAAAAACAAGAGCGATTCTGTCTGAAGCCATGCTGGAGCTCTGTGACCATTCGGTATTCCTCAAGGAACTTCATGGTTGCCCTCTTAATTATCGATTTTCTTATTTTACAGCAAATGGAGGTAAGGCTCACAGGCCGATAATTGTTGACAGTAGATCAAGTCCCACTCTTGTTTATGGGGTATATATTTGCTGCTTTCCATTCGTATGGCAGTTTCCCAGATTAAAAGGACAAATTAAATATACGCGCTATTGGTTTGGAGAATTCACCAGCCAGTTCTTGCCAGAATTTTGCCGGTAAATCGTCCGGACCAGATGACTTGGCTTCTTTGAAATTTTGCAGTTTTTCGTTCCCCGAGAGGTTCCTGGAAGAGTATATATTCAAGCACTGGACCAGCGTCTATAACAGCACTGTTGTCGTGGTTAAGCTGAAGTTCTGTTTTTTTAGTGAATACCGAGGCAAAAACTGACCCAAGAGCTCGGTTTTCTCGCAAAATTCAACGATTAAAACATCATTGCCATCCATAAGTTCTGCGACTGGGTCCTAGTTTTTTAATCGACTATTGATATAATGGAATAGAATTTTAGGTTTTTTTCAGCCTATTGAATAATTCTTGATTCATAGCTCTTTCTTGCCTGACGAATCATTTTTTTGATAGCATTTCTGCGGTGAATTAATTCATTGAGATGCTCTGCTGACCCTGTTTCTCTAAATACCTTCCATTTTTATTCTTCTTCTTTAACTGCCTCTTAAGTTCTCTTCTTAACCAGGCAGGATGACTTGTCATTTTTGCACCTTCACTGGACAAAAGTGTTCAATCAGATCGAGTAAAACCTTTTTAATCGATTGCCAGTCATCCTCTGTTTTCCCCTTAGAGCCAACAGTCCTATTACACGGACATCAGTTCTTTCTTCATCGCATTAAAATTTGCCTTCCATATATTTCGCTTGCCTTCCGTTCTCTTCTGCCGCTGAGAATAAAGATAATTATCCCACATCAGCGTACTATGGTCACTCCTACCGAGGGGTGTAATAGAATACACTTAATCAAGGTTAGAGAAGTCCTTCGGAAATACCAGGTAGAGGCAATTTTCTCTCTGCTTCTCTCTAAATCTCATTGGTATGTTAACCTTCTGTGACAGAGGTTCGTCAAGAGTGAGATCCATTAGCTTGTGGCCAAAAGAATTTGGCGCCAAGAATCGTCAAGAATTGTAGGTTATGTGAAAAATCCTTTTTAGTCTTTATCCTGAGAAATTCATATTCAAGGAAGACGGCGTGCGCTCGTTCGGCGGCTGATATAATTGTCCTAACGTATACGGCCACTTCACCTCCCTGTCTATTTTCTCAAACTCTTCGAAATAGTTTGGTGTCCATTTATCGAAACCTCGCTATCCGCGATTTCGGCTTTGAGCCATGTTTCCGTGATGGCAAAGACATCAGGGGTTTGGTCTGAGAAAAGTGCTTTGAGTTCGTCTACTTTCGATTGGAGACTCTGAGCATTTGTATACAAAAATATTAATTAAGACTGGATAACTCCTCCATATAGATTTCTGCTCATTTCGTGCGTTTAAATGCTAGAGCCTGTTAGTGTTTTCTGAGATGAACTGGTGTCCATCTCGCCCACACTTAGTTCTGATAAGTGGTCGACCTCTGAGATCTGGTGAGCGTTCCTTTTATTATTCGAGCTCTGTACAAGTGGGTACTTTGTATTTAGTGTCCTCCGTCTGTGTGAGGACCCGCCTTTATTATGTACGGTGCCTGCCACAAGAAAGACCTCTTCTTAACGTTTATTTCGCCGTCCTTTATTTGGAGCCATTTTTCCCCTTGTGCTTTTCTCCTTTTCAGTTCTGCTCTCAGCATAATCATTTTGTGTATTTCTGTCAGTTCGTAATCTGGCTGAAAAACACAACCCTGTGTGAGTACCGGAGAGATATTCTCCGTTCTAGGAGGCGTGAAGCCTGAAGATCAGTTTTCAAGAATGATTTTAAGAGGCCTCGGTGATGAAAGTTAATGTGAAACACCCGCTTACCCTAAACGGAATGCTTTGTGCAAGGTTACGCATTTGCCATCTTGAAGAACAGACTGTGGTCATGTTCTATTTTTTTCCTTTGCAATCAGAGAATTGGACTCGGCAGCCCCTTTAATAACTAGATTGCGTTTTTAGTCGAATGTTCTGTTTGGTGCCTTTGAGCTCTGATTTGTTAAAAGGGCATCAGTATTCGGACGAATTTTACTGAAGTCGATGATGTTATTTGCGTCAGTACGACCAACGATTCCGAACGTTAATGGTGAACCCCTTTTAGGAGCTTTGCCAATTTTTTCTGAACTTGCCAATGTATCAAAAGCAGCGGATTCTACCTGAGCATATATCCGTAAGAAAGAGCTATGTTCAGAATCAAAACAAATTTTTTGTAAAATCTCCTTGGCCTTTTTCGGCTTCGAATCATTCGTCTTAGGTCCTTCAAATTCGACGAGCTTTTCAACGTCACCCTTTTTTGCATCATCCAGCAACGATGTCACATATGTTTGTGTATCCAAAGCATAACGGCTTCTGTCTAAGCTGGATGATAGTAGTAAGGTGCACGAGCTGGTTTGATCTCCATTTCGATAAAAGGAAATGTCTACGGATTTACTGAGCTATGTAGACGCAATGTCTTTTAGCTCTACATTAGGTATTCTCGAGGCGGCTATGTTTGCATAGGTAATTTCTTTGGTTAGAATTCTCTTTGTTACGGGTGTTTTGCCGGGTAAATAAGTAACCTTCTCTTTTCGTTCGGCCATTTCTTGTTTCAAGTTAATTATTTCTCTCTCCATCAATAGGAATTTCTGTAAGAGTTTAAACACACCATGCGCTTTTCGTTCTCGTAGGGTACATTTATTAGTGTTATCAGGATTTTTACCCACTTGACAGGAGAAGACGTGGTAACAGAATATCTGTCTATGCCATCGTTTTCTGTTTGTATACAATTTTGTTTGCCTGTTTCCCGTGAAAATATCCTGCAGTGGTTAGGTGCGTCGATGAATTTATCTGCGTCGAGGGTTCGGCTATCGCCCGCGCCGCAAATTATTTTCCTCCGCGCAGTGGATCCTGAGCGTCTGTGTTTTCCATACCTCTTAGGATTGCATGCGAATGCATTTTATTTATAAATCTTCTTAAATAAACGGGCTAGTGTGCAATAGTATTCAGCAGTCAGACTTATAAGCATGCAACGATCAGCCTTTGTTGTGACTTCTCCTTACCCGATTGAAAGTAGATTAAAAAAGCACACCACTGGCATGAATTTTGGAAGCAGGTGAACGTTGAAGCTTGTGTTTCTCGTAGGGATAACGTCCTGCACGTGGAATAATCCTCAGTAAATGAATATTGGGATAACCGCAGAGTCGTTGAGTCCAAGGGAATAAATCCCAAATTTAGAGACTGTCAATCCATTCAAGAGTTATTCCAAACCAACGTGTCTTCTACATTAAGGTAGAGACTAAAACTTCGTAAACTCAAAGGAGGTGAAATTCGAAAGCAATTTTAAACGACGCCTTTGATTGGAATTCAGCAAATATATACCCTATTCACAAGGGTGGATCCAGAACCAGCGCTAAAAATTATCGAACGGTTTGCCTAGCATGTATTTGTTGCAAAGTGATAGAAAGGATCATCAAAAAGGCCAGCATGAAGTTTCTCGAAGAAAAAACTTCCTTGAGAGTGCCCAACATGGATTTTGACGAAACCACTCTTGTTTTGACCGATATACTCTATTCAAGGGAACAGTGGTCCAGGTCATTAGATGAGGACAACAGCATTGATGTCGTCTACATCGACTTCAAAAAAGCCTTTAGTAGTGTTTTTCACCGCAGGTTACTCTACAAATTCCGAGAATCCGGAATACAGGGGAATTTACTCAATTGAATAGGAAAATTCTTGATAAACCGATCACAGTCCGTGTGCATTGGCAATGCGAAATCAGTTCAGTTCAGTTCAGTGTATTTGAGGAAAATAGGCTTACGCCTTTGAAATCCCTATTTGATACAGAAAGTCGGAAGAATAATAAGCAATGTAAAAAAAGTTACAGTCAAGTGAATGCAGGCAGATTTACGTGGTAGACGGATTTTGTTAAGGTAAAGTTGTCACATAATCTTCCGGGTGCAGCAACATATGTATGTCAAGCCGATGTTTAAATAAATCCACAGACTGGGACATTACAATCGCCTCAGGTAGGTTATTCCACGGTTTCAAGACACGATTGGTGAAAAATACTTCTTTACGTCCAATCTTACTTGGGGCACACTTAGTTTGAATGGATGACCTCGGAGATTATTCGTAGTAGCAAGTTGGAAAAAGTCATCACATAGGAGGGCGCAATCCATGCCACGCACGATACGGAAGGTTTGTATCAAGTCTCCGATCAACTGCCTATAACTCAGAGGATAGAGCTGTAGGTTATTAAGGCGAATCTCATATGGCAGTTCACCTTGACCTCTTACTAATTTTGTGGCTCGTCACTGTACCCTTTCGAGCATTTTGTAGTCCTGTTGGGTCCACGGTCGCCAGGCTTGGATCGCATATTCAAGATGAGTCCTAACAAACCTACCAAAGACTTTAGGAAAGCAGTCTTCATCGAAAACTTTAAATGCCCGCTTGATAGAGTACAGCATTGAATTGACGGATTTAGCCACCTTGCAGCATTGCTTAGAAGGCTTCATGTTGTCTGTCATCCAAACGCCGAGATCCTTCTGTGTGTGTGTTTTTCGGAGTGGCATACCGTTTAAAAAGTAGGGTCGCATATCAGTGACCTGATTCCGACTTCCCAGACGTAGCAATCAATTTTGATGCCGGTTGTGAGTGGTGTTCCTCAGGGCTCTGTACTTTAGTCATTACTTTTCATAATCTATATCGAAAATTGTATGAATGGATTGGACAACACTGGTGTCATGCTTGCAGATGACATAAAAATATGGCAATCAATCAGATGCAGTACTGATGAATAGACTTTACTAGAAGGACTCAATTGCCTATCTGAATGGTCCGATAAATGGCAGATTAAGTTCACCTTTGAGAAATTTGTTGCACTACGGCTGAAAATGAAGAGGGCAAATGCGATGGGTGCCTCTTATCAATACTTTCTTGACTGAAGGTGCCTGTCAAATGTATCTGAAAAAAAGTTCATAGTAATCACCATTTTGTATTGCCTAAAGCCCTCTGATCGATGTTTCAAAGCGGCCAAAAAGGTGTCCGACATCCTGCTTACCATTAAAACGAACTTTGTAAATATCAATTAGGAAATATGTGGAAAATAATATGGGACGTTTATTCGTTCACACCTGGAATATGGAGCTCAGGCGTGGTGACCGTAGTTGAAAAAAGATTACAAACTGCTGGAAAGGGTTCGAAGGAGTGCAAAAATGTCTTTATAATAAAAATGCAGAATTGATGCTCTTAACCTTTTTGCTCTTGAGTACAGCAGACTCGAAGTGATCTCATACAGACTTAACGGTTCGTAAAAAATAGGACTGTGCTCTACACTTTGAAGACTTCTTTTCACTGGCCACAAGAACTAACCTGCGATGGAATTCCCTCAAACTTCAAGGAAACTTATCACACTAGTATATTGGTTGCCAATGGTTTTCACAGCGAGTCGTCGGTGACTGGAACAGACTCCCAGAGGAAGTCATACGGGCGGACACGTCAGATACATACGAACATAAACCGGATTTATATTCGCTTGAAAAATACCGTTCATTCTTAGAGGAAGGAAATGCTACAAAGAGTAAATAAATAAATGAAGAATAAATTGTATATTTAAGTCCCAGAGGGCCCCTCCATTACAAAATTAGTATCGTGGGTATGAATAAATACAAAGTCGATAATTGTTGCTCTATGTGAACACTGAAATGAACAGCAGAAATGAATGTTATGGCTGGCATATCCGATTGAGAATGATTAGCCATTTTTAAAACAATAGCCAACAATCTTTGGAATGTACAGTGAACTAGGAAAAAGCAGTGAAAGAAAAACATTCTACGGTTAAATCAGGTGCAGAGTTCAGCAAGCCGCTAGTTAAAATAAACACGGAAAAACAATCTTGTTCTCTAAAAATTTAAAGCTAGAGTTGATGGGCTTGGTACGATGTAATGTTGCAGACAACATATGAGGATTTGGAACGCACCTTGTCAGGTGAGAGATAATATAACCGCCAGAGCTAAAGTTTATAACCATCAGGGAGGTGAGAGAGGAAGACCTCATCGTGGACACCAGAGTCTCAACGAATAGGGTCATGTGCATAGGAACCACCAATTATTTTTTATCCAAATTGGACAATTTGAACTCCCTTACCACTTCATAAGAACTGTTCCGGACAATACTGCTACAACTGCACGCACCTACTTGCTTCCTGATCATCTGGAATTTTTCTCGTTCCGAAATTTATCATAAAGCGGCGTCAAATTATAATTTGTTTATCATCTTATTCAAGTTGACTGCGCAGCCTCTGCATCAATTAAATCTGACAACTACTCAGGGAACCAAACGTGAAGATCTGAAGATCCTGAAGATCTGAAGTTATTCAGGACCTTCGACATCTCCGAACGGATGAGTCGTTCCTGAATATCCTTCATACCGTTTACAGTATTTAAAAAGCGTTTTTGAACAAGAAGGAACATATTTTGCTCATTTTGCATTCAATTTATGCAATACGCCAAACCCAGTTGGAAATGTTCGTTATTCGCTCAAAGAAGAACATAATTTTGCGCAGCGTTTTAAAATTAATGGACTCAAAACAATTGTTTGCTAGCAAAAGACCTAGTCACGGAACTTCCTTTTATAGAAAGCCTATTGAGCTGGCTTCGGCATCCACTACTGGCACTCGATCAGTTTATACTTAAAACCATAGACCAGCAAAGTGCGCAAAAAGCGTAATGGCAGCCAAATCCGCCGGCTACGAGGACGAATCTTGCGTTGGATGTACTTATATTTTAATAACCATTCAAAAACTGCAAAATGAGCTTGCAGACTTAAGGAAGCTCTTGAAAGATAACAGTACTCGACAAAATACGCTAAGCAATATTACAGTTAAAAAAGGCAGTGACCAAAGCATCAAAAGTAACAAAAACGACAACTTTTTACTGCTCACAATGTTTGGACACGAATACCCATAACGATCGGATAACAGAAACACAGTTTCTTAATCCTACGGACGACGACCAGAGCGAACCAAAAATATCATCTTGTTATTTTGCATGTCCTAAAGAGCTTGTAGTTGAATCCTGAAAAACAAACGCGTGGCAATCTGAAATGAGTAAACACCACAACAGGAGTATGAAATTACAATGAACTCTGATGGATTCATTTAAGCTTTCAGATGAGGGTATGGTCAGACGTAGACTTAATCCCAACGAGAGCTCTGTAAACCGTTCTCGTGCCCGTAAGGAGAACTTAGGAGGAAGCGAAAATTCTAAGTGTTTAGTTATTCAGGGTTTGCACGATTCAACTGCAGGCCGACCTGAAGACCGTGTCACCGAAGACCTTGCTTCGTTTTATGGCCTCCTTAAGCAGTTGCTCCCACCAGGCGTGGAAGTTAGAGTTATTAAAGCGTTCCGGATCGGCAAAAAGTCTGAAGACAACCTAGGAACGCTGCTACCGCGACCTATAAAAATAATGCTAGAGAGCAAAGACCAAATCAAGGCGATCCTTTCCAAAAAAGCAACCTCAGTCACTCGCATAAAAAGGTTTTTCAACCAGACTTCTCCCCTGCGGAAAGGCTGAAAAGCCGGGAACTTGTCTTGGAATCAAAATCAAGACTGGAGGGCTGGCAAACACAATCTGGCTATGTTCAAGGGGAAGGTAGTTTAAAAGAATACGAATTTTCCATTGAACCACCCGATTGTAGTAAGGACAACGACAGCCACCTCACTAACGCCAAAACCATCAGGGAACTTATTGCCCAAAGAGATGTAAGAATTGATTTCGTAACGCCCAGCATTCTCACTAAAGAAATCAGAGTTACCGAAACTCATCAAGAAACGGAAAAGACAAAAAATATGGACGTTAAAGGAAACGAAGTAAGGCCGATAAAATTGACAAACGCGACAGGAAATTTGTTTGGCGCAAGATTTAAGTGCTTGTATACAAATGCCGAAGCATCTCCGGGTGTTACAGCATTCACCGAAACCTGGCTGCTGATCAGTATTCCATATAGCGAAAATACATTGTCTGGATAACAAATATATCGGAGGGACAGAAAAAACCGACAGTGTGGTGGAATAATTGTGTATATGAAAGACGTGCGAATAGTGTCTGACAAGACGAGCAAGTAAGCGTGCAGCACGGAAGCCATATGGTTGAACATCAAAGCTCTTGGCTCTCCATGTCTCCACGTCCTCATTGTCTATCGGCCACCTAGGATAGACCGAGTTGCGGAAAGCTACTTGTTGGAACAATTAGAAAATTTCTCCAGTCGACCTTATGTCATGATTATAGGTGAACGAGTGTTTCAGGAATCTGGACTGTGAAGCAACAATGTTTGCCGACGACCTTAAAATTTGGAATGTAATCCAGAGCCCTGCTGACGAAGATAAACTACAGATCAACCTTACTCGGTTGGAGGAGTGGTCGAATCATTGGCTTTTGCGGTTCAACGTCGTTTAGTGTGCAATACTTCGCTTAGGCAACCCATCTGGACCTGCCAGAAGTAGAAGCTACTTTCTCAACGGTGAAGCCTTAAAATACATGGGAACCCAAAGGACCTTGGTGTGCTGACGACCACCACCTTAAAACCATCCTCTCACATCTCAAAAGTGGCGAAGAGCGCAATCACGGTGCTACATGCCATCAGACGAGCCTTTTTGGATTTCGATGAAGATCTCTTCGCTAAGACTTTCAAAACATTCATTAGGCCACATTTTGAAATTGCTATGTAAGCCTGGAAATATTGGATTGTTCAAGATCAGAACTGCCTCGAAAACGTACAAAGGAAAGCCACCAAAATGGTTAGGAGTCAAAGCTCCTTGCCATAATTTACCCACCTAATGAATCTTAATCTGTTCCTTGTGGAGTTAAAGGCAAATGCGTGGTGATCTGCAAACATTCCGCATTGTGAAGGGATTTGATTGTTGCCTGGAATTCTTGGACTTCTTTGAATTGGCCGCCATGACCCATCTCCGAGGTCACCCATTGAAACTGCGCGTCCAGCAGGCGAGACTGGATGTGCGCAAGTTCTTCTTCTCTGTCAGAGTGGTTACACCTTGGAATACACTCCCTGAAAACGTTTTGATGTCACCATCGCTGGAAAGCGTTTAAAAGGAACCTTGACAGTTTTATGTTACAAAACGAGCCTAAGCGATGGGGAATTTATATTAATCCTCGAGAGTCACGCACCACGTGTCATATTTTATGACCGCCTTATGTACCTTTGCAACTCACGTGGTTTCTCTGTATACCGCACTTAATTTTGCGTTCTAAATAGGGTTTTCAGAGGCCCATGACTATTTCCTTCAATTAATCGAATAAAATTGAATTGCATGAATACAGGCCACGAGATCATCACCGAGATGTGACATTGCTGACTGCATGGTCCGAGAACAAGTTGTCGAGCAAATCAGAACCCGTTACGAGCATCAACATATCCCGGAGAACATCTTCAGAGTAACATCGGTGGAGAAAAGCATCAAGATTGTTTAGAGCTCGCAATGAAAGCTGAAAAGAAGGGGACGAAAGGGTGACTGCCAAGCTTGACTCTGCAGAGGATAATAAAAACATATTTAGAAACCAATAAACTATCAAGTCAAATGCCATAAATACCCGGAAAAATCCAAAGGTTTCGAGGTTGGGATGGAAACCAACAATAAGAACTTTCCATCTTTCGAAGTAAAATGTTTGAGTTATTTGGTTCTGAAAATAGCTAATGTAGATGACAACCTAATTTCTTGTAAAAGATTATTCCATATGAAAGCATATTTGGAGGCAAAAAACGAAGAATTGTTAGTTGTGGAGCTAAGGGGTGTTGAAATGATCATGAAAGAATTACAAGGGGCATAAAGTCGATCTACCGGAGTGTAAGAGTAAATTCGAGGGACATTTGGATTAAAATTAACACGAAACAGGAATCAAAGACCGGCTGCGAGTCTTCTTAACCACAGAAATTTAATGTTTGCTAACCGGCATCTATCCGTATAAGAGATACTGGATCCAGAGAGAAAATAGTTTTCGAGTAAAAACCCTCTGAACTTTTTCAATCTAACTGCAGTCAGAGACGTACATCAGCCCAAAGAGGGGACAGCTGTATTCTAGAATAGGAAGAACAAACATGTGGTACAGGTTTAACTTTATTTCCGGAAGGAAGAAATTATGTGATATACAACCACATATTTAGAATTTAGAATTTAGAATTTATATTTGGTTAGCACCGGGAGGTACTGTCTAAGCATATCTGTGCAGCCTTTGCAGAAATTCGATCTGCATGAAGCGATAATGCTAGCTTATTCGTGTAACTTAGACATAAGTCTTTTATGGTTGTTCATTCTAAAAGTGTACTCTTTTGAAATACTAGGGTTTCAGAAAGCTTGGAGGGACCAAAACACATGAAAATACTCTTGGATGGAGAAAAATTCCATCTGCTAAGTACAGCTCCAACGTGAGAGCATAAGTAGATCAGTGTTAATTTTTTCAACACAACTATTTGCAATCATTAGAAAATGAGTAAATAAAGAGGAGATCGTCAGCGTAAACGAAAATCGGTGAAATTTGAGTGTATTGAAATTCAGTTTATGTACAGAATGAAGAAAAGGGGATCTTGAACCGTACCTTGAAAAACGAAACTCGCGATCAGCTGAGACCTCGTGTAGCTTTTAGCTTCTAAGATTTTCTGGCTGCGATTAGACAAGAAGGAAACAATGAAGTCAAGGAGGTTATGCCAGACGCCGATTGCTTCCAGTTTCACCAGCAGATGTGTGTGCTTTACCTTGTTAATAGCTTTACTCAGGTCAAAGTAGATAACAAACACTGACTGCTGCTCATTACTAAGGGAAGTGACGAGGTTAAGAAAAGCTAATTGACACACGTTGTATGATTTTCCAGGTAGAAAAACATATTGCGAGTCGCTTAAGGGCTTATTTTCTAGACTTAAGTCAAGAATTTGATTAAAAATAATTTTTCAAAAGGTTTAGCTAGAGCCGGGGTTTTTTTATATGCCTCTATAATTAGTTACGTCCGAACGAGATCCCGACTTGAAGACAGGACGAATAAAAGATTTCTTCCATAAGTCAGGAAAGAATCCGTTTAAAAGATAAACTGAGAATATATGGCTAAGCAAACGGGGGAAGCTTGGCACTCTCTTGATAACTGAGTTTGGAATACCTTCAGTCTCCGAAGAGTGCAAGTTTTAAAGACGAATTATTTGCTTACGAATTAATTCTAAGGATAAGTCCATGGTGCTGATAAAATTGAATGAGGATACATGAAACGTCTTAACCGGTTCAGATTCCATCGTAATATGATTTGCAAAGAATGCACTTAACAATTCTGTCTTGTCAGAGTGTGCGAGCATTAATTTATTACCTTGATTTAGAAATTAAGGAATTTCCTTACCTTTTTTAGAGTAGGCTCGGCGACGGAATAATTGAGCAAAAGATTTTGCTGACTTTGTTTCACTGAGTGCGCAAGATTCCCTCTGTCTGTCACGTGCAAGATGAATCTTAGAGACTAATTCAAAAATCTATACGATACTTCGATGTACAGATAACGAACTAGCAGATTGATATTTGAACCGCCTCCTCAATTTCTTTTATCTTGGCAAAAGAAAGTGAGCAAAGATGGATTCTGAAGCGTAGGGCTCAACAATTTTGGTTGGCACGAATTTCAGGATGTTATTTGAAATGACAAACATGAAGTCAGCAAGACTTGCTGAGTCGTTCATGGAGGACAGATGCTTCCAGTACAAAGTGTCCATTAAGTTATTAGGTGAGCTCATATCTGCGAGGTCAAAAGCATAATCGGCACTAGCCTTTTTCGAAGAAACAATCAGAAGGCAACAGTGAATTAATGGTCAATTTGGAAGAGGCCTGTTTTAAATTATACCACAGCTTTGCACATACAGAGAGATAACGGTGCATCACTGAGCAAAGATCCCACTTTTACCAAACAATTCTCTTTCTATATGAAATTTTACTCAATACTTCATAGTAACATATGTTTTTTAACTGGAATACCATCGATAAGCCGTATCCCACCTGGATGTCCTTCTTCATACATTTTCACAACGTGTTGTTGGTGCGTTGAATGGAATTCCATAGGACGTCATACGGGCGGACAAAAAAGTCAGATTCAAACATAAACTGCATTTATATTCGCATGAAAAATAATGTTCATTCTTACAGGAAGGAACTCCTACATCGTACAAAAGCTTTGCACATACCTACAGATAACGGTGGATGACTGTGCCTTGATCCCACTGTTAAAACTTATTTTCTTTCTACGTGAATATTTTATTTACTAGATTGCAGTAAAGTTTATTTCTTCTGCAATAATGAAGGTAACATTTTTAATTGGGTCTTGAAAGGCAATGCCTATTAACCTTAACTATAATGATATATATCCTCAATAAAAAATTTTCATTTCAGTTCAGTGTAGTTGAGGGAAAACGTCTTACGCAATTGAACTCACTATTTGTTAGATTAAGTTCACAATAAATAGAAGCAATGCAAAGACGTTACAGTCAGATGAATGAAAGCAGATTGACTGCTTATTTTCTAGTTCACCTTATATTCCAAAGATTCAGTATAATTCAGTTTAATTCAGCATATATAAGGGAGATAGGCAGAGCCTTTGAAAACCGTATTTACAGATAGACGCTAGCAAAACAAGCAAATTTTACATGGCGATAGTCATTTTAGTATATCGATCATTGCTGTCGACTTACTATGTGTCCATCAAGTAAAAATGCATCAAGTCTTCTTTTAAACATTTCAACGCTTTCAGCCTGAACAACTGAAGTTTGCAGTTTGTTCCATTCTTCAATCCCCGTTGGGAAAAGATGTTGGCCCACACTTCAAGTTTGGCATGTTTTCTTTTCAGTTTGTATTGGTGACCTCAGAGACTTGTCATGTTTGCCAATTCAAAAAAGTTGGCCATCTGAAGAGCACAATCAAATCCCCTGACCAGTTTGAAGACAAAAATCATATCTCCTCTGTATTGCCTATAAGAGTGAGGAATAATTTTAAGTCTTTCAAGACGGCCCTCATAGGGAAGGCATTCCAATCTGCTGACTAGTTTCGTTACCCTCCGTTGAACTTTCTGCAACAAAGTGTAGTCATGTTTTATCCAAGGGCGCCAAGCCTGAACGCAATATTCCAACACCGGCCGCAATAAATTTTCCAAACACGCGCCCAAAAAGCTCTTCGTCAAAAATAACGAAGGATTTCCTGATTG
>WEDG01001825.1:2500-69655 GCA_017591395.1 Schistocephalus solidus
AAAACTACTGACTAATTGTGCTTCAACATTTTGAAAATAGCAACAAAAACCAACGTCTTAGAATTACTACGACTTTAAAACACTTGTAGTCTGATTTGTAGGTACAGTTAGCTGAAAACATTTTCAGCTTCGCTGAGTGTAAACAGAATCCACTGTTTGGTACCTGAGAGTTTTGTGGAAATTAATAAGATCAAAGCAGTTCCTCGTCCCCTGATACTTAATGTAATAATATTCACATATTGGTTGCTAGAAAGGTTGTTGCGTATCAGCCAAATTCGAGGTTTGAAAAATTTCGGATAGAATATGTATGAAGTTTGTCAATAAAAGTTCTTAAGAATTTGTTAGATTATGAATAAAACTGTAAAGCTACGAATGACACTTTATTGAAGTGTTTCATAATCAGACCGTATCCGAATACAACGCATTAGTTTTTATGTGATATATTTAATCGAGGCTCGAGTATGAGCACAAACATCAAACTACCTGATGCAGTATAAAAAGAATTTAAAATGATATTTTCAAGCAATTTTAAAAATGCCCGGACTCAAATTATTATGGCTTTTTATTTTACAGAGATTTAAAATAGACAACATTACGTAATATCTAGTCAAGCTGGAAAATGTCCAGAAATCACTTTTGTTATACAAGCTTTGGCTAAACAACTTGGACTCTACCCGAGTATATTCATCAACGATTTCCCGAAGGGGAATTTTTCATCTTAAAAGTTAATATAACACTAAAAATACTATTTTGAAAGCGATTTGTCCAACTTTCGCCTTAGACTTGTCGGAAACGTGTTAGACAATCGAGGTTATTTTTGTGCTGCAGGTGTATATAAAGGTGAGATCGTCAAGGACTGCTGTCGGAGGTAGAAGATAATTAGGCGTGTTGGCAGTCATATGGACGTGCATCGACCCTCGTGCAGAAGTGCCCAAGCATTTCGGGTTTAAGTTATGCAACAGCAGCAGAAATGGGGCCAATTCACCCCAATAAGTATTGGCACTGCAAAACGCACATCTTCGCACTGTCATCTAGCGTCTCTGTCCCAAGATGGAACTGTCCGCATTTTCTTGCGGCTAAATTAATTGCCTGTCTCCATAAGGGGGCGCTTTTTGTCCGTTTCACTGAACGGCGGATGACCAATTTCCACTTTTTCCAAGCCAGACAGATATTTCTATCGATAAGAAGTACTATGAGTTGATATGACAACGTTGACATGCTAAGCATTCATTGTAAACTAGCCCTGTGCTTCTGTAATGCAGGGAAAACAAAATAACCAATTTGGGCCCGTTTATGGAGGTAACAATTATCTACTCGGGGGAAACAGTTAACCGAAAATTTGACTGCTATATCTTTCATCTGTATATTATTTAAGGAAGAGAATCGCCCCTTGGCAGCATTCAATTTCAGCTCTGGACAGTAGTAATGCAACTGTAAAAAACAACATGCCTGTAACAGCAGTTAAAATGTGAAAATTAATTTTAACGTTTGCAGATCATTCAATATAAAATTTTATATTTGCTCAATCTTTAACCACTTCGGCTGGCCTCGCTGAGATCAGGCAATTGCGCAATCATAACGGACAAGCGTGAACTGTTTTTCTTAATAATATGTATAAGATATTCATTAAATAACTCACTCCAGAGGGTTCAAAATTGTAAAACATATGCCAAAGTACACTCAAATTAGTTAAATAAATAAATAATTACAGTTAAATAATTAGCAAACCATAACGCAATCCGTGCTGAGGGGCTCAGTTTGTTGGCCCATAAATGGGCAGTTTGGAGTGGCACAAATGAACAAGGTATTTTTCTTCCCAATTTCTTCTTCTTGCTGCCTCTCGCAGGGCTGCATTCTACGTTGACAGTTGGAACAGGAGACAAGCAATACACGCGTTGAATCGTCATGATCCACTGGCAGTTTTGTAACCATTGCGAATACAATTCCGAAGCCAGAGTTTACTGTAACATAGGGCAATACTTCAAAATCACTAGCCGTTTTAGGCCAACGTTTAAAAATGGTGGTTTATAGTTAATCAGATATATTTAATTTCATGGTATGGAGCATATGAGTGGCTGAATTCGGTTATTGGTTTAAGAAATAAAAGGTGGCAAAATGAAGTTTATGGGGTACATTTAACTGTATTCATTCACTTTACCCGATGCACATAAAAGATCAAGGGTAAACACGCTGTTTCGCAAAAGAGACTTGGTAACAAAAAAATAAAAGCTTTGGACAAAAATCATCACTTTTTAAACGCGATCTTGGGGATTTGGAAGCCTTCACTAAGTCTCGCAAACGTTCCTCCCAAAATGCACGCGAAAAAAAGGTGCGGCCAATGTATCTGGAGGTTGACATGCTGGTTCGCCTTAAGCTCCCATTTATTGGGTTAACTTTTGCAAGTTTTACTAGGGGGGCTTCATTTGAAAAATATCATTTCCTTGATGTACCATGGATTTTTACCTAACATCAATGTATAGCTATTCAAATGACGACTTGGTGAGCATACGCATCGCTTTCGATAACTTCTCTTCAGGTTAGTACAGTTTTATGGAAACGTTGGAACGTAGTAGAAAGTTAAAACATGAAATCGGTAATATTTGTCTGTTTTTGTAGGTTATCTAAGAGGTGTGCATAGGGGGAGGACGATAAGAAACAGTGTGATAGTCGGCAGTGAGTGTTTGGTAGAGCCGGTATAGGGAAAGGAAGAGGACAGAGATGGCGCGGGGGAATGCATGCAGTTAAGCGGCCGTTGGCCAAGCTAAGTGCGGAGCTTGTACGAGGTTCTTTTGTGCGCACAAGACCGGCTTCTTCAACCTAATGGCAGTCACTTCTGCTGCTGCTGCTTGTAGACGTTGACCCAGTGGCTTGGGATAGTTTGGTGGAACCAGCGCAGAAAGCTTCGCTGGGGTTCACATTATGCCCGGAGTTAACAATATATGCAAGGATGGCGCTGTTTATGCTCTTGACTTCCCCTTTTCTAAGCCATACTGGGAGGCGTTCTCTTATTCTTTTGAATAGGCGCCGAATCGTGCAACCAATATAACCTCCACAGGAGCAAGTAAATGAGTAAATGCATATGGAGGTAGTTTGAACCGGCAATCTATCCTTACCTTCGCCTTTATCTTATTTAAATTATTCCAATTGAGATTTTGGCCGCAGAATTGGCCTGTTTATGTGTGAATTACATGCGAATTGAGATAAGGTGGTGACTGAGGGTGAATTAACCGTTCTAGTACGTGTTGTGGCAGCACTGTCTGCTTTCGGTAATACACTGACCTTAAAGTCAGTTTGATGTTTTTGCTTGATTAGGGCGGATACCATGTCTTATGCAAGGTCTAATCCCAGCACCATGTTTTACATCCAAAAGTAACTAACGCAGAGTGAGTTCCAAAGTACTTCTAGACTGAAAGCTTTACCAGTACGCGCTGTTAGGGAGGGTGCACACTTTGCAGCCCGAATGCGTTGTCTATACCGCTCTTGACCTTACAGACTACCTCTAAATGCCAGTGAGTGACAAGAATGGGTAACGCTTCTAAAGACAATCTCGGTGGCTGCTGTGAAACGCAGCAAATTTTCTCGAATGTTAAAACGATGGAGTGAAGAAAACATCACACTTAGATTTCCCGGATAAAAACTGGAGATATAGAAAGGGAAAACTCGACGGCTGTATGGTTTACAGGTTTCGCTTACTTGAAAAATGGCTATAATAGCACTGGGTGTTTTCTCTAGCGAGAATTATTAAAATTGATGAATAAAATTAATCGCTATTTCAGAGAAAATGTTCTTAACCTCTAATATAACAAACTATTGTTTTACAACATGTTTCGAAGTTTAAATGTTTAGAGTTCAAGCTGTCGAAATAGGTTTTTTTCTTCGTCAAAATGTCAAGTCAATGAATGTAAGCAGAAAGTGATTCAAAATAGAAGAAGCATAGTCATTTTGATGTAACACTAAACTACCTGGGAACTCAACGTACGTAGATTTCGAGACCGAGAAAATGATCGACAGATGAAAAGACCCGATTCTCCCCATAAACTAAGTTATAAAAATTACTTAAATGTAAGCTTTTGCCAAAAACAAACTTTACAGTGTAGTGAAATTGCATTGAGCTTACATGAGAGTGTAGAGAATTTCAATCACTTTAGCCTTGTGTTCTGGTTCTATTTAGCAAATAAAGATGTTGCATTACCTTGGTTCATGAAAAGCTAACTTCGATTGCAAGCAGATATTATTGTGAGCCTTTAAAATTTTGGAAATTTAGATTAGATCAGATCACTATTTAGGAGGCAGGTGTTTGGTTTTGAAACATTGCAATCACGCTGTGTTAAGTAAAAGTACGTGAATGTTAAGAAACTCGTGTAATGGAACCGAGATTCCCTAAGTGGGTTGAGAGGAATAAGGGACTGTCAGTATCAGTAGGGATGAGGAGTGGGTTGGGAGGAGCGATGTTAGTGGAGAGGGGAGGAAGGTGCAGATGAATGCAGGTTAATAGTAGGCTAGCAAATTTTGTTGTGGTAAAGACGGAGTGGCACTAGTTGGTCAGATGAGAGATCATCATATAACTTCCTGTATAGGTTCCAGCCAATGCGACCGGTATGACCCGCTAAACAGGAGCAAGAAAATGATTAAATTTAGAGACTCATACCCAGAGTTCAGTTGCTGGCAACGTCTTTGTCGGTGAAATGTGCTTCAGTGTCTACCTTCCTGAATTAATTCTGATCTGACAGCATGGGTTGCATCTTCGTCCGATCTATTCATTATAACAATGCCTGTTCTTTATATGTATGAATCAAAATATATGTGTTGTCTCAAGGTTGTTTTGATGCATCTATGTGTTTTTTGTAAGCAACCCATTACTTCTTTGCCTGCTCTTATAAGGCATGTTCACTTGATCAGGCGAGTCTGCATCTATCCAAAAAAGATATGCTAACACCTCCGACACGTCAAAGAAAGGGCGAAATTAACAGCGTAAGCAGCATCATTTTCGTAAATGTTGTTGCTTCCGGTCATCACGTGGACCCCACTGAAGTTTTCCGATTGATTTACACTATCCAAATTATGCACGTAAAAGCACTAGAACAGCATGTACAACAAAACGTAGAAAAGGCTGCAATCAGATTACGCAAACCGTCTTGTTCACACAAAATAACTTCGTGCAGTGCACGCATTTGCCATGGCCAAAGGCCAGTTAATTTAATAACTGCATATATTTACATGCGCTTTCACCCTTTCCCCCTTATATCCCTCTTCCCAACGCTCTACCCATTCACAATAACCAGCATTAACTGGCTAGACTGACAGTGATTGCCTTAAACTATCCTCCATGGTCCCAATTCCCACTTGGGTTAAAAGATGAACCATTACTAGTTTACTTTAAATTGCCCCTTAAACCTATTTTATTAGACGCAAAACATTTTTTAAAGCTTGCAGGTTAAAATAAATTACTCCGTTCATTAAAAAATTACCGGAAGTGACTTCTCCGGTAACAGTTCATTTTTGGAAGCCTATAGGCGTAGGGATGCTCCGGCAAGTTTTTGTCAGACCAATTCGCGGTATTGAACCAAATTCTTTCACAAATAACAGTGGTGACGCATATAACCTGCCAGCAGAAAGGACAGTCGTTCCACGTGTCTGTTTTGGATGTCAAAGGCGTCGCCAGCGTCAATCCCTTCTGCATTCTGGCGGGCGGCCCCAAATACCCCTATCTAACCCTGTTCGCTAAGGGCAGCCCTCGCCACATTGTGGCGTGCCAGTTTTCAAGTGACTAGCGTTGTCTTCTTTCCCGTCCGGTTGTTCCTAGAAGTATCTAAAAGAGAACGAATACTCCCGGCAGCTAGAGGGAGCTGAAACATTTCAACCGTTTGCTGGGTAGGGCAGAGGGATGAGAACGGAGTTGTTTATGTTGGTGTTATTCGTTTTGTTGTTTAAAAAATGAGTTTTGTGTCTACAAGCCACAGTATTCGTGTAGGTGATGTTGTCACAGCAAATGTTTAGTGCCCTTTTTCCTCGACGGGTAATCAATACTATCCCTCAATAGGGTTGCTTAGACATCCCAGTTGGCTGCCGAAGTTTGGCATTAGGCACAACTTTATAAAGTGGAGAGCTACCCGCGTTTGGCTACGCTGCTCAGGGAATTGAATGACACCTTATCCGTAGAACTTTATGAAAGTTAGGATGTAGGAGGAGGAGGAGAAGAAGGAGAAGGAGAATGAGAACGGATTTGAAGAGGAGCAGAATTACTTTGTGGGGGATACACACATAACCAATCATGGTGGCCGGCTAGATTAGGGATGATCGCAGCCTTACATGTATTTATGACACCACATACCCTCATCCGGGTTAACTCGCCGTCGAGGCAGAAGTCGGGTTGTAGCCGAGAGGAAGGGCGTAGCTTCATTGAAAAACAACCGAGGGCTTGACGCTAGGTCAGGAGCAAGCACCATCTTTGCAAGGCAAGTGATGCAACCTACTAATTGCTGCGTGCTGACTTCCCTATCTAAACACCCTGCAGCCCGCTTGCTTGAGTCCTTAAGCAAAGGGAGGGAGAGAAGAGGGCGCCAGCTGCATGCCCTCGTTGGGCATGCTAAGCGCGGAGCTCGTAGCAGGTTCTTCTGTGCGCACGAGACCTGGATTCTCAACCAGATGGTGGTGGCTTCTGCCGCTACAGCTGGCACTCGCTGACCCAGTGACTTGGGGTAGTTTAGTGGCACCTTATAAATCATACGGAAGGCTTCGTTTGGTCCATACGATACCCGGAGTCAACCATGTGTGCAAGAATAGTGCTGTTTATGTTTTTAACTTCGCCTTTTCTCACCCTTGCCGGGAGGTGTTCCCTTATTCCTTTTAATATGTGCCGACTCTAGCGAACAATATGACCCGCTCCACCTGCAGGTTTAGATGCACACGGAGGTGGTCTGAGCTGGCAACCTATCCTTACATTGTCCTTGTAAAACCGGGTTGGTTGAGAATAATATCCGAACTGTCGATGCTGGGAGGGTTCGTAAAACTGCTTGGTCAAGACGTCTTCTCGGTTTAATTGCCGCATTCCCTTGAAAATAAACTTTGAAAAATTGAGTTTTCTGCAGTAAGTGTGGTGGGTTTTTCTGGTCTTGCGACCATATTCTTTGTAATAAATCTATCCGAATACCCGTTCTCGCGGAGCATGTCGTGGATTATTCTAAGATCTTCCTCGATTCTGTCCATTAAAACCACCTAAGCGATCGGATCCATAAGCTTAAAAAATTACGGTTGCTACGTTGTTGATATCTTTGAAATTGCCAAAACAGAAAACAGTGTAGGTTCACTCTTAGATGCTATTAATAAAGCAGATCTCTTCATCAAGTTCAGGTTGGAGGTTCAAACGGCAGGTGTGCTTTCTTTCATGGACGTCCCTCTAAGCTGAAGATCTAAAGGCTGTGTCCGTAGGAGCGTTTATCGAAAGAAACCCTGGTCTGGACAATAGATGACATTTGGCAGTTTCGTACCCAGCCAACAAACGTGATCTATTCCGTTGTTTCACGAAAGGGCTAGAAAAATTTGTTCGGTTGATTGTATCGTAGAAGAGCTTAGAAAGATCCGGACCTACTTCACGAGCACGGGCATTCGGATCGATTTATTACAAAGCATATGGTTGCAAGACCAGAACAACCCGCCACACTTACTGAGGAAAAGACAACTATTTCTCATAGTCCACTTTCAAGCGAATGCGGCAAGGGTAATCAAAACGTGGGTCGCAGGCCATGAGAGTTATGGAGAGTCAAATGAGGGAGGAAAGGGGAGACATAGAGTAGGAGAGCGCGGAAAATTGCTAGCAGTTAAGCTATCTTTTGCCATGGTAAAGTGGGCATCTTACGGGTTTTCTCTGCGTGCACAAGACAGAATTGTGTAATCTGATGGCAGCCACTTCTGATTTTGCTTCCAGACACCGGCCCAGTGCCGTAGGGTAGTTCGATTTTTCCTTATAAATCACATGCTGTCCAGAAACAACAACATATATAAAAATGGCGCTGTTTTTGCTCCTACTTTCGCTTTTACCATCTGTGCCAGGCGCTACGTCCTATTTTTTTTTCAACAGGCGCCAACTCGTGTGACTAATGCAGTGTGTGACCTATCTCATGAAAAGTGCTTTTGAAAAGGCGGTATATTGTAAAACTTGCCAAATCGCTGTATTTCTGACTAATAAATTTAACTGAAACATTCAGTCCAAATCATATACGTATCATTCAGGGTATATTAAAAGCACTTTCTTTTCGAATAATTTCTTTAATGGTATTTTTGATAATGGACAACAAATAGTGCCAGATCTTTCTTGAAATGCCGGTGTCTACTTGATGAGTTTCAGTTTTCAAGAGCCTGGCCATAAATTTAGATTCCGTTTTATATGTTTATAAAAACCTTTAAAATATGACATTGCTTTAAATTATTTACCCTAGCAATATTCTTTCTTATTCAGAAGGGCGTTTAAGTCATGTTTGTAGATTCAATTAACATGAAAACCCATTGCCGAGAAAAATGATCTCCCGCAACAAAATTTGGTAGTTAATATGCCTAAGGTCAAATAAACAACTTTTTTATGATCAGTTGCGTTATTAAAAAACGTTTCACGTAGATACTAAGCTGACGAATATATGCACACTATGATTTTTCAAGGATAAGTTCAAAATGTGGAATTATACCGTTTGTGACTGGTAAACAGGTTTATTACTGCGTTTTGTGGCAAAAACACCAGTAATGTGCAAATATTAATCTTGTTTCTGGAAAAAAATGGGATTCCTTAAATTTGCCTTCACCTGATTTTCATTGAAGTAAGTTCATTTTCCGGTCGCAGATAGGATCAATCTGAAATCTTTCTTGCTTATACTAATGTCCTTTTATAGAACAGCGCATATAACCAATAGATTTTGTTCTGTGATATTGAATAATATAAGAAATTTATTGGATATCCGAAAAACGACGATTTTGCCCAGATCCAGCCAGTTTCCCTTCAATATACAAGATCGCATATGCAATGGTCTTAAGAAAATGGCTTACTGAGCATTCAAATCCACTCAACTATCCACTCACTCAAACTTTGATTACACATTGCACGAGTTAAGTTATCTACTGCAGAACCAGCTCTACACGAGTAAAGAAAGGAGTAAAGACAAATTGAGTTGATCTGAGATGACAAACTCCTTACCATCTTCGTGTAAGCTAGAGCTGCTCAATCATTACAACCCGAACCCTTGCTACTGGGACGGTTCGTGTGAGAGCTTGGTCATGTTTTCTTCTAAAGAGTTAACTCGCCAAGTCCCTTTAAATTGGGGTTTTGAGGAATCAAGTTTTCTTTTCGTGACCAGTGTGGTGAGTTTTATATTCGCACGTTACTATAATTTGCTACTACTACGTGCCTCCTCGATTATGTCTGTCGAAAAATGTTTTTCTAACTCTTATCTCAAATGACGTATTAGCTTGTACTTATTTCGGAGATGTTCGAAACTGATGAAATTCACGTATTGTCCAGACTAGGCTTTCTTTCGTTTAACGTTCCGTTGGACGCTCATGTCAGTTCAGGACGTTTTACTTGACTCCATTCCCAAATAAATGTACTGACCAGCCGAGAATTCGTCATAAGGAAATGTATGCCCGTCGACAATTAATCTGAAAGGTTTTAAACTATTCGCACCTTTTACCCTGTAAAGAAACCGCCATATAAGATATAGTGTTCCAACCTGGAGTCCTTTTTAAAGGTACTTTTCATATTCATAAATAATGTAATCGTTTTATTGAGTGACTTTTTAGTTCATTCAGCAGCACTCCCGTTGTTTCATCAAAGAAAAAAATGTGACAGTTACAAGGCATAGGTGGCAGTATTTCTGTAAGGAAGCGATGAGCATATATTAGATTGGTTTATTATGTTGCCTGTATGATCAATTCTGGAAAAAATGAAAAACATGTTTTTCCTGACGTCTATATTTTTGCGGATGTTACAGCTTCTTACTGCCAGGTACTTTTTCTTATACAATAACCTTATCAAGAACTCAACAAATAAAACTGAGTCGTATTCTGACCCATATAATTAAGTTCGTCAAATACAATAAAGTTTATGCGGTTCTTTATATGCAAATTGCACACACTAGGTCTATGTTTTGGAATTTTTTGGTTCACTTAAATAACTTGGGCTACGAAAGAATTCACAAGTAAATTTATTTGGACTATGCTACTTTGTGATATCTTTGCCACAGATCAGAATGAAAGACTTCACACATTAACAGATGAAACAAAGTTGTATAAAGCATCCTTAGCTCTTATTCTTAGTTACAGATAATTCAGCCAAAACATCTACAGGTGTATTTTGTTTAACAATAAGCTCGCTTATCAGAAAAATTATGAATTAATGTTGCAAATCTTAGTTATTTTCAGATTGGATTGCCTTCAGTGTACTTTAACTGCCCAGCATAGACTTGCAACTTGCAAATTCAACTACTTGGCCAGTTTGGCAATGTTATGCAATATTAAAAAGTGAAGTAGATCTTTCAGCCTCTAAAAGCCCGAGGCAAATAAACATTTGGTTAATTCGAAAATTCAATCACCTTAATGGAATCAGAATAAATTTAAACGATCAACCACCATAGACAGCAGCAATAAAGATGCACTTTAGCAAATCTTATTCAGATAAATTAAAAAGCAGTAAAAAGAATTAATATACTCACTGAGGGCCAATTTTAATCAAAAGTTTATTCTTTGCAAATTGTGTAAAACAATATATTTTCGCTATTCATACCTCTTTCTTAAACTTATGCAAGCTTTCCGCATTAAATCTGATATAGAAAGTGGCGTAAGGACTCTGCAGTGTAACTCGTCATATTTGAAAATATACAACGCAAATAACTATTTATATTATAGAAAATGCAAACAGATGCAAAAGCAAAACATTTTCCGCCGCCGTGAATTCAGAAAATTGTAATATCTGCGTCTACAGTTGAGCTAAAACTAATTGAGTGGTAGAAAATCTGCATAACAAATGCGGTCAATTAGTTGGGACAGACTTAGAGATTGCCGGTTGGGTGATGTTAGGAATGAAAGCTTGTGAGCAATTTTCGTACGCTATTATGATTGAATGAAACTTCTCTCCAACATTCTTTCAGTTTATTGAACATTAAGTCCAGCTTGTTAAAAAAATAAACATTTTTGAATTACTCCTTTTTTCTTTTTTTAAGCATTTGATTAAATAAAATGGTGCAGGTACGTATATCAGGAAGTGAAACTTCGCAACTGGGCATCACATGGTAAAGAGACGAAAATTATCAGTAGGGGAGACTGAACGATATTTAATACCTATAGGTTATGTGGAAGGAAAGTTACGTCTTTTTAAAATATACCTCAATAATCCAATGACGATATCCTGGGTTTTAGCACAAATTGAGAGATTAGACTCAAAGATAGCATGTTGCCAAAAATATACTATTTGCGACTGTTTGCATGCATCAGCAGCACCCATGTAATTTGAAATATGTGCTTATGTATGCACGATCTTATCACTTAAAATTGTTTGATTATTTTTGTCCTGATAAATAGTATGGTATGAAATAAACATACATCTTCATAAAAAAAATTATTTAATGCTTCAGCGCGTTCTTAATATAGGCGAACGACCATGTAGGAAGTCGCAACCCTAGTTGTCAAATGGCCGTAGACAACGTAGTATTGGCCAACTGGGCACCTAAATAGAGGCTGAGAGGAAGAGCTAGCTCCTATAAAATAACTGTTTTTGTTAGGCTTTTCATACAAAATTCTTTGGGGAGCTAATTGGCGATAAAATAAACTTACCGTTGATATTTGAGTTCCATTCCCACATGCAATTATTTGGTTAAACGTTTGAAAACTTAATGAACATGTGCGTTTACAAACCGTATAAATAAAAACAAAACATTTATGTGATCATTTTAGTAAATAATTTTTAAAAACGTTTAACATTTCAACACTGAGACATCCCGCTAGCGAATAAACTGATAGAAACCAACTGTTAACTTGAGGAACTCGAATGCAACCACGTAGCTATCCAATGTTGCCACTTCGGTTAATATTTGATCGCAAGGTTTTATGCATTATATGGGGCTTCAAGGACGTTGGGCGGAAAAATATTTTGTTAAGAATAATTCATGTAGTTGCTCTTATTTTATGTAACCTAAACGCTACCAGCAGCATAATTAATGAGAGCCCCTTCTTTGATGACTAAAATCTTCCCATACCATGTAGATGTAATTGTTAAGGAGGATATAGCCTGTAGGTCGATGCCTGAGTTTGGCCGGGAGAAGACAACAGTATCAGCCGCGTTGGAAGTACAACGTACAGTTAAGCTAGCGATTGCGAGTAATCGCCCTACAAATAATGCAAAATGATTTTGCGCCTCCTTAGCCGACGGGAAGAACTCGATCCATATAGGCGGCATCAACTTGCCCGCTGAGAAAAGATTTGTGTTTAAGCAGAATCTTCTTTTTTTGGTTAGACGTCCTATGAACTTATAAATAAATATAAAAGCTGACAAAAGTGTATTTAAAAGTATCAATTTCAATACAAAAACCTTCATGATGGTTCAAGTTTTCTAATGTTTATTGAATACCAGACCGTAATGAAGAATAAACTTCAAAGGCGTCAGGTGCTTCGCACGCCAATACATTGAGATGCGGGTTGGGATGGTTGAACCCCGGCTGTCTCATCCAAAAATAAATCTGGAATAGTAAATAAGATTTTTTTAATTGTTCTTGAGCAAAGAAATGCTCCACTAAATGCAGTATTGAGCTTCGGCGCAAGCTAAAAAATTTGATATCAAATGCAGATGCAAATCTTACTTTAAACCTTTTGAGCAATATTGTCCACTTCAATAGTGCGCGGTCTACAACGGACAGCTGAATGAATTCCTTGGGCGGCAAGGAGAAAAGGGTTTCAATTGCTCTGTTTGTGAAAACGCACCTTGTGTACGTTCCAGTATGGTCCGACAAGTTTGCAAGACAATTGTATTCCAGCTATTTAGTGATTGAAAAAAACAACTGACTAATTGTGCTTCAACATTTTGAAAATAGCAACAAAAACCAACGTCTTAGAATTACTACGACTTAAAAACACTTGTAGTCTGATTTGTAGGTACAGTTAGCTGAAAACATTTTAAGCTTCACTGAGTGTAAACAGAATCCACTGTTTGGTACCTGAGAGTTTTGTGGAAATTAATAAGATCAAAGCAGTTCCTCGTCCCCTGATACTTAATGTAATAATATTCACATATTGGTTGCTAGAAAGGTTGTTGCGTATCAGCCAAATTCGAGGTTTGAAAAATTTCGGATAGAATACGTATGAAGTTTGTCAATAAAAGTTCTTAAGAATTTGTTAGATTATGAATAAAACTGTAAAGCTACGAATGACACTTTATTGAAGTGTTTCATAATCAGACCGTATTCGAATACAACGCATTAGTTTTTATGTGATATATTTAATCGAGGCTCGAGTATGAGCACAAACATCAAACTACCTGATGCAGTATAAAAAGAATTTAAAATGATATTTTCAAGCAATTTTAAAAATGCCCGGACTCAAATTATTATGGCTTTTTATTTTACAGAGATTTAAAATAGACAGCATTACGTAATATCTAGTCAAGCTGGAAAATGTCCAGAAATCACTTTTGTTATACAAGCTTTGGCTAAACAACTTGGACTCTACCCGAGTATATTCATCAACGATTTCCCGAAGGGGAATTTTTCATCTTAAAAGTTAATATAACACTAAAAATACTATTTTGAAAGCGATTTGTTCAACTTTCGCCTTAGACTTGTCGGAAACGTGTTAGACAATCGAGGTTATTTTTGTGCTGCAGGTGTATAGAAAGGTGAGATCGTCAAGGACTGCTGTCGGAGGTAGAAGATAATTAGGCGTGTTGGCAGTCATATGGACGTGCATCGACCCTCGTGCAGAAGTGCCCAAGCATTTCGGGTTTAAGTTATGCAACAGCAGCAGAAATGGGGCCAATTCACCCCAATAAGTATTGGCACTGCAAAACGCACATCTTCGCACTGTCATCTAGCGTCTCTGTCCCAAGGTAGAACTGTCCGCATTTTCTTGCGGCTACATTAATTGCCTGTCTCCATAAGGGGGCGCTTTTGTCCGTTTCACTGAACGGCGGATGACCAATTTCCACTTTTCCAAGCCAGACAGATATTTCTATCGATAAGAAGTACTATGAGTTGATATGACAACGTTGACATGCTAAGCATTCATTGTAAACTAGCCCTGTGCTTCTGTAATGCAGGGAAAACAAAATAACCAATTTGGGCCCGTTTATGGAGGTAACAAGTATCTACTCGGGGGAAACAGTTAACCGAAAATTTGACTGCTATATCTTTCATCTGTATTTTATTTAAGGAAGAGAATCGCCCCTTGGCAGCATTCAATTTCAGCTCTGGACAGTAGTAATGCAACTGTATAAAACAACATGCCTGTAACAGCAGTTAAAATTTGCAAATTAATTTAAACGTTTGCAGATCATTCAATATAAAATGTTATATTTGCTCAATCTTTAACCACTTCGGCTGGCCTCGCTGAGATCAGGCAATTTCGCAATCATAACGGACAAGCGTGAACTGTTTTTCTTAATAATATGTATAAGATATTCATTAAATAACTCACTCCATAGGGTTCAAAATTATAAAACATATGCCAAAGGACACTCAAATTAGTTAAGTAATTAAATAATTACAGTTAAATAATTAACAAACCATAACGCGATCCGTGCTGAGGGGCTCAGTTTGTTGGCCCATAAATGGGCAGTTTGGAGTGGCACAAATGAACAAGGTATTTTTCTTCCCAATTTCTTCTTCCTGCTGCCTCTCGCAGGGCTGCATTCTACGTTGACAGTTTGAACAGGAAACAAGCAATACACGCGTTGAATCGTCGTGATCCACTGGCAGTTTTGTAACCATTGCGAATACAATTCCGAAGCCAGAGTTTACTGTAACATAGGGCAATACTTCAAAATCACTAGCCGTTTTAGTTGAACGTTTAAAATGGTGGTTTATGGTTAATTAGATATATTTAATTTCGTGGTATGGAGCATATGAATGGCTGAATTCGGTTATTTGTTTAAGAAATAAAAGGTGGCAAAATGAAGTTTATGGGGTACATTTAACTGTATTCATTCACTTTACCCGATGCACATAAAAGATTAAGAGTAAACACGCTGTTTTGCGAAAGAGACTTAGTAACAAAAAAATAAAAGCTTTGGACAAAAATCATCACTTTTTAAACGCGATCTTGGGGATTTGGAAGCCTTCACTAAGTCTCGCAAACATTCCTCCCAAAATGCACGCGAACAAAAAGGTGTGGCCAATGTTTCTGGAGGTTGACATGCTGGTTCGCCTTAAGCTCCCATTTATTGGGTTAACTTTTGCAAGTTTTACTAGGGGGGCTTCATTTGAAAAATATCATTTCCTTGATGTACCATGGATTTTTACCTAACATCAATGTATAGCTATTCAAATGACGACTTGGCGAGCATACGCACCGCTTTCGATAACTTCTCTTCAGGTTAGTACAGTTTTAGGGAAACGTTGGAACGTAGTAGAAAGTTAAAACATGAAATCGGTAATATTTGTCTGTTTTTGTAGGTTGTCTAAGAGGTGTGCATAGGGGGAGGACGATAAGAAACAGTGTGATAGGCGGCAGTGAGTGTTTGGTAGAGCCGGTATAGGGAAAGGAAGAGGACAGAGATGGCGCGGGGGAATGCATGCAGTTAAGCGGCCGTTGGCCAAGCTAAGTGCGGAGCTTGTACGAGGTTCTTTTGTGCGCACAAGACCGGCTTCTTCAACCTTATGGCAGTCGCTTCTGCTGCTGCTGCTGCTTGTAGACGTTGACCCAGTCGCTTGGGGTAGTTTGGTGGGACCTTATAAATTACACGGAAAGCTATTTGATATTTTTTATTTTATCTGTCTACACTCTTTACCAGCAACACTGATTTTCCCATTCTATATGATTGACTTATTTTGTTATGACCAAGACACCTTAAGAAAACTAATCGTCTATGCTGTATATTACGCGTCCAAGTATCCTAAGTCCCTGTCCACAAATCTCGCTTATGATGCGGTCCTTAGAGGATAATTTTCATATGCCAAGCGCTGGGATTTGTTTGCTGATTGAACGATATTTAATCCTGCTTGCAACTTCCATATATGAAAAGGGCAACAGATGTGGCAAAATTGTAGTCTAGAAAGCGTGCACTTCATGCTGCTAGCTGTGACTGTGCTTGCCAAGTATCAGGGCCTTGCCATGAAAAAATTTCCTTTAATTCTTATTTTGCATATAGACAACTTTTTTAATGGATATTCAGCCAACCTAACAACAGCTGGTTGATCACAGACGAATAGCAACTGGGTTGCAGCCGTGAAATTCGTTTTGGTGGCGTAATTTTGCCCTCGCTCAACCCTAGAAATTATATATTTAATACAGTTTGAGATATTTGGCAGAAGTATGATATTCCGAAAGACCTACCAATAAAAACTTTTCAGCCTTAAGGAAACAGGAGCAGTTGTGCGTTTTTTTAAATAAAATAACAGTGTGCAATCTACTATTAAGATATTTGTAGTATAATATGCTTACCTCGTCCAGCAATTATATCCTCAATGGTAAGGACTGTATGTATGCCAGCAAGAGGTATATGCTCAATCTAAAATGAGATCCAGAAGGCTTTGTGGACATTCTGGTTGGAGAGGTTTGCAGCATTCGCATGCATATAAATGCTGCAAAAGCAGTAGCATAAACAAATTTCACCCAAGACAAAATGCAACGAATACGAGTTACTTTCAAAAAGGCTTCATGCGACTTTTTAAGGCACTCTTTAAAATTTACTTCTTTCTCAATGTTCCTTATATGCTTTTCGCTTTAGAAAAGAGGAACTACCCTTTTTCTGTTTGGTAAACAACGCTTGCTCGCTCTAATAAAGCAAAACCCATCGCCGGTGTCCAAATGTTAGGTTGGGTAAACGTTATGTTCGAAATAAAAATAACTATAGTTTGGACAGGTGGAAAAAACGAGTAAGGTGGTTAATGCCCACAAATGAAGACGACTGTCCTAGGACAAGTTTCACCAAACTTTAACAAATTTTGCCTTAAACCTACGGCCGAAGGGAAACAGTCCAATTATGTTGAAGGTAGCGTAGAATGCAAAGTTTTGCATTTTAACGCGCAAGATCCAAATTATATCCATTGAGTAAAAGGGATTCTGTTTTTAAACATAATTTAATGCTTTGTATTTTTCGTTATTTTCCATTAAGGGGATTCATATTGCTGACTTTCAAAACCTGCTGCAAATTAGTAAAAAGTAAAAAGGAATTTTTAATTAAAGTTAACACGCGAAGAGCGGAACTTCATTCATCCCGTGACAGGGTTCTGTCACGCGTCGGAAGGAAATGTGAAATCAAACAAAAATTATTTAAAAAAGTCAGGAATATCGATAGTAGAAAATTTCGTGAAGACAACAAGCAAAATAATTGGTGGCCAAAGAAAACTTGTTGGAAATTTCTTAAGGACCAGCTCTGATAACAAGACACTTATAATCAAAATAAAGGTGAATCTTATCATCTCTGTGTAGCACATACCCAGTGATGTAAGTCGAGAGTATATAAAAAAAGTTCCGTGTTCTGCATTTCGTGAGTGTCAACCGGCACTGTATAAGTTGTTACCACTTTCTGTTAGTCAGACAGTCAAATTGATGAAATATGATACTGTGAGAAAATATAATCAAATTTTGACGCGAAATGTTTCAATTTAAAACATTGACATGGGCTGAATGTTTACTGAAGGTAACGAACCTATTCGGAGTACAGACAATTAAAATCTACTGGAAAACATACGGAAACTGGCAGGTTGATTCATTTTGTCATCATTTTTGACTGATGAATTGAATAAGTAGATATAGAAACCTGACGCCCTTTACGAATGAGACAAGATGAGGACTAGTTTTATATTCAAATTACCCTTCAGTTGAATGTATCAGATTTTAAACTCAGTCATACATCGAAGTTATATTCTACTTTTGAAGTTTCCAGCCCAGTTTAAAAAAGTGGAAGACTTGGTTCAAGAAAACGTGGAAATACCCATTTATACTGTTGATAGCCCGCATAGAAACATATTTGAAACCCGCAGTAAATGGTGCGCTTTATTAAAGTCACATAAGTCTTTACAAACTTCACTTCAACAGGATGATGGTTTCCCCGTTCTTGCCGAAAATGGTGAAACATGGCAAGTGACAGCTGAAAATTTATTTTACGATATTAACCAAGTGAGACTGACGCTTTAAAATCCCGTCAGATATTAGATCGAGCGATCACGATCCCTTTACAATGTATGTTGGAGTCTTACCGTAGTCGTGCTAGAGATTTCCGTGGGGTTTGTAGTAAGAATTTACTACACAATGTTTTATCGAATGTCCTAGTGCAGAGTCCATTGCAAGTAGCATCGTAAAAAAAGTACAGGAGATACATTTTATGCTTAAATACTTGCTGGTTTGATTGATGTGGCAAAACAAATTGCTTAAGAATTATCTTTTACAATATAAATAATAATTATCTTTTTAAATAGTACAAACAAAATATGATATTCTCATATCTGATACTACCAGGGAACTTTAATCCAGTGTATTTTGATCGTCTCTTTGGGCTAGTTTTTGTTGCATTCATTAACATAACACCGACTTCGAAAGGGAAATTCATGTCAAGAAACTAAAAAGACTGCAGAAAAGCAGAACAATTTTGGTAACAGAGATGGATATCTTATTACTATGTTTTTTATGATAGGAATTTCAAAATAACGTTAAACTTACGGTTTAAAACAGTGGGATAAACATACCAGAGAGAATGTTTCTTTGAAAGGTATGCCCAAATCTCGTATGCACTCAGTTACTTTAAAAAGATGATCGTTTTACAGTTATCACAATTATGGCTACCAAAGTGTTGCACTTCTTTACCTCATTTTATGATTTAATTTTTTATGAAAGATCACGAATTCCATAGATTTTTGTCAAATTTTAAGATTAACATGTACCCTGTCGTAATTTGATGGTACCATTAAATGTCATGTTTTAACGTTTTATCAGTTAGGCAAATGATGCATTCTGAACAAGGCCCTCCAGCTGCTGCTCTTGGTGAAATACAAACAAATATATGAATCGGTGATGGAATATATACGACAAAAGCCTATAAAATTGAAAGCAGCCAGTCTACATCGGCATTCAGGCTACCAAGTGATCGTTCCTACCACTCGTAAAATTGTATCATTTTAATGTCCAGTAAGTTGCTCTCAAAATTATTTTTTTCATTTTTATATGGCTGCTCATTTGTCATAAAATTAATGCAAAAAAGTAAGTTATAACAAGGGCTCTTGTTTGATTGATGATTTATACTGCAAGTTTTGAAACACAAGCTGTCTTGGAAATTCCTCAATAAGCCTATCTTACTCCTTTTCATTAGAATTAAAAGTGGATTATGGCTATCGAATTTGGTTTGTTTAATTACAGTTTTTACTTTAAACTATACTTTAATCGCATTAACTGCATTTATTTTCGTTTGTCATGCTAAATCCCTTTAGAAAATTTGTTTACTCACACATCTAATTAACTGCTCCTTGTCAAATAGTTTCGTTCTTTCATACGGTATCACGATAAATTTATCATAATTTGTAACCACTGCAACCAAAATCCATGCTTATTCTATCTCTCTAACTGCATTATTCTCAAAGTAGAAAAATAGTCTAGCCGGATAATATTCTGAAGGTTCTGCCGGGGCAAAACTGCATTTTATTGGCATCATGTAACACTTAAGTTGAGTACTGGATCTATCCAGCTAAGCCCAAGCAACTATTTTTCTCGAAAAAAAACAGCCAGGGAAACTAGATTGGCTGAAGCGGATTCAAATGTTCAAAATATATTTTAGGACAAAAATCACATACTTCCGCTGGTATCCTTCCAGCAGCAACTGGAAACGGCTGAGTAAGCTGAAATGCTTGCTGGCTTTCTGTTTTTCCAACCATAATGGGTGTCCAGCCCGAATATTTGGCGTATTGCCCCAAGCGCGCAGCTTCTTCACACGAAGGCATAGTAATAATTCCTGTCCTGTCATTTGGCACAGCCACTACGCCCCGCCTATAAGTGTCGTATCGTACGGGACAATCTACGACCGATAAAACCGTAACCTTAAAATAGAAACACAAAAAAGGCAAAGTCCCTTAAGCAACTCTTGTTGAAAATTAAAACAGGGAAATGTTACGCGGAAAACAGCGTGGATTGTATGCACTGTTTGCGGGAAATTTATCAGTGAAAGACGCTCGCAAAGTCAAAATAGTTTATTTATTTGAAAAAGACTCTACATCGTCTTTAATTTAAGAAATGCCATTTGGTAATAGTCTTACAGCTTGTGATGACTACTTATGTATTTACAGACATAGATCGTAAAAACAGGTGGGAGAAGCAGAATTTGGCTCTTGCAGGATGACTTAAATAAGAGCATCTAACGCCAACGATTGGAAATCAGGAACCCAGACAGGTAAGCGTGCATTTCAAGAACGACGATCGGCCTTACCACATTCCGTTCGGTGAAGGGCATGACCTCAGAACCAGTAGATTCCTCCAATCAATCAATTTAAATAAAATCTTGCGAGAAAACCAAAGACAGTTACGACAAGATCTTACATAAAATTTATTTCGCCAAGAAAATTTAAAATTCGTTAATAGTTGTAGGAGAGATTGAAGCTTAAGTGCCATAATACACTTTTCATTGATTTTAGTGGGTCATTTAGGAATTTTGCCGATTTAGTAAGCCAAAAAATCAAAAAAATATTTCTAGAGTTTACTTCTGTAGGAGGCTGCACATTGTTCAGCTCGATTAAGACCGACATCGTAATTTTTAATAAGCAGCAGAATTACAGCAGCTTAGATCCAAAAAGACAAAATAAGGCCAGTGGGATTACTAGTAGCGTTCGACTGCTGATATCCTTAAAGTATGACCTCAATTCCTTCGACAAGCGGTCAACAGGCTTAATGACTTCAGATCGCCGTGGTTTAAGACATTGGTTAAACTGCGTTTACAGCGCAAAGGCATATGTGTTCGCAACTCCCCCACCCAGGGGGAATTATTGCGCGTGAAACTGTGTTAAAGGTTCAAAATGCCGCAGAGGGCTTGTTTTTGGACACCATTAAAGAACAAAATACCGTAGGCAAAATTTTGAATTTTGCAAACAGTAGTAACTATTGAAGCAAGCCAAAGTGCACATAACCACTTGATGGTGGAATATTGTAAGAAAAATATTTGTGCAAATGGAAATCTACGAACATAGCCCAGGTTCAAGCGATATAAAAAGAAAACTAGTTAATCCAGATTTCAAACTGCGTTTATCATAGACATGGAGAATCGACTTCCATTATAAAAATATGTAATATGACTTTAAAATGGTACGGTCACCCGAAGGAGAATTTTTCGCATATAATGTTACCATGGATTACTAAATTTTTATTGTGAACTTATCAACTAGCGTACAAAATCTTTATAACATGTATTCCTTAGCATAATTTTCATTCATTCAGCGAAGTAACCATAATTGGGTCACGAAAAATGTTTATATCAGTTTGATTTTACCAGGAATAGTACAATTCGATAAAGATAATATATTGCTAGCTGATGATAGCCAAAAAGTTAAAAATGAACATTCTAGTCTTCCTTGTCTCTGTCAGTTATGTCTTTTTGCCTATATGGTGGATGGGCACTCACCGATCAGTTACAGAACTCACTCGGCCTGGCAGGCTTTGGGGCTCTCACGAGCTTTGCCAGCATTTGCTGAATGGCCAATATGTTATAGGCAGAACGACATTACCGACAAAAGCAAATGAGCCTTGATTCATAATTTCTTGCTTCCATGCTGACTGATGCCAGTTAATTAGACAAAAAATGGACAGTTCAGTCTCCGATTGTATTTCTGCCTATAATATATCAATATCTTCATATGTAAATAAATATAAATATACTTAGCAGTTTTCTGTCAATAAACATACTCCTCGATATAAGTCTTAAAAAATCCCTGTCAAGGACTAGGGCACAATGCTGTGGAAATTCAAGTTCAGACGCCCTTGACCAAATACTGCCTTCGATTAGCTTCCTCGAATATCCAGTCCATGCGAATGTAATGTTTACCATGTAAAGTACAGACCTAGTTACTGGGTGGAAATGCGATCGTCCTTGATGAATATGTCCATTCTGTTTGCAATGGCAGTGTCGAACAAGGGACGGGGAACTTTGCGTGCATTAGTTTATAACGATAAAAGACTTGCGCATCATCTAACACACTCCTTATATCCTGATTGGATCCAGTATCACGACCGAGTCAAAAAATGGAGGCAGATCGGACGACATTAGTTATCAGGCGTGAACTTGCAGTTACTGATTAATGCTTAAGGATGAGGTTTCATGTTAACAATAATAATGGTTGTAGCTTTTTATTTTTTCAGAAACTAATGTCTAACATATAGTTCATTAAAATAGTCTACGCTCTTCTTTTGCAGACCGACATTTGATATGAAAATTTCGGTCAACGTCCATTAGATACTGCGGAGTAACATGATAATAACGAGAATTCCAGATAATTATGGCTCATGATAAAATATCAAGAATTACTTGTACGGGCTGAAGAAATTCGCGATCACTACAATCGTTAATGGGCGGGAAGTAAAACAAGGTTAATCCACGGCCTTACTTAACAAATACAACCATCTTACTGATTTGGAGGTAAATCAAACTGACGGGCACAATTTTAACAATAGTGCCGTACTATATCCCTCTCACCATTAATTTCTGTAGCACTAAATTCAGAAATAGACTGCTTGGTAGTTTCACTCAACAATGCTGGTCGTTACCAAAGTATAAGTAACGTTTTCAACCTCTTTCAATGGGTTTTGTCCATAAGACGGTGTGTTTGCCTTAACTTAGCCTAATACTTTAGCAAACATTTTGTTATTGATTTTGCAGGACACACTCGTAGCCTCTTTGTTGCAACTAACAGTAGGTAACTTAACTCATGCAATGCTTGATTAGAATTTGATTGAGAAGTTAAGCCTACAAGTGATATTGCTATTTTTGGTTGTTTAATGGATTTCGGGCTAAAAATTCCTTTTTAAAAGAATGCTAAATGTTAACTGCAGTTTGCTTGTGGAAGACAGGAAAGATTCGGGTGAGAACTGAGTTTGCCGGACATTCACGAAATGTCCTAGCTATTTAATAGCACAGAGCAACGTCCATCGTTTTTATGCATTGTGATATAAAAGAACATCAATATAAGCAAGAAATATTTCAAATAAATGCCTTCTGGAACTGGAAAAGCCAATCTTAAAATCAATGAAAATCAGGTAAAGGCAACATTAAAAAATCGCATTTTTTCGGGTAATAAGGAAAACATTCAACGTTATAAATTGTATTTCTCTACCTTTGTGGGGGATTTGCCACGAAATGCACTAATAACTTTGACAGTATTTGTTTAACCGCACCGGGAATAACGACCGTAAACTCAAATAAAATACAAGGCATGGCATGCTTTCACTTTTCTTCGTCAAGTCGTGCTATTAAAAGGTCAAAGCATTTCCTGTGGGAAGTTGATTTCAAACGTTTATGGAAATTGGAAGCCGAAGGACCATCACGTGAGTCGTTAATATTTTCAATATTACCCCCCACACCTTCAAGAATTATAAACCATAGAACAGCGCCTAGAATTCAGCAAGGTTGACCAAAATGGTCCACAAGCAAACAGGACGACGATTTTATTCTTTGAACACTAAAAAAATACCATTTTATGCACCTTAGGACTATTCAGAGCGAGCATTTATCAATCTTCTCTCGGACCTTAATTAGAAGAAGGATGAACGAATTTTACCTTTACGAGCAGAATTCCATGATAAAGCCCCTCTTAAGTAGGAAACTAATAAGAGGACTTTTTATTTGCTCAAGAGTATATTAATTACAGACTTTTATTTTGGAAAGTATTTTCGTCTGCGATGATGTCTTATTTTTAGACATGCCTCTGAATTCGACCCAGGTTTTCCTATGTGATAAGAACTTGCCAAACTAACACACTGTATCCTTAGGAACCTTCAAGAACTGTCGACGACTGATGGTTTGGATGGCAATTAAATTCGGAGAGTGGCCGATCTGGCGGTCGAAAACAGAAACCATAAACAGCAAGGTGTTCATTGACATCGTAAAGGATGCCTTCGGTTATAACGGCATTCACTGTCGCCGAATGGACACTATAATATTGCAAGATAATGCTACTGTTCATCGATCAACGGAGGTATGATTTTTATTTCTCTAACGCCTATAATCTAACTTCTTAGACCAAAACGAGCCTTTCCGCCTACCGTCTCTAAAGCATTTTTATTCCTGCAAACATTCCGGATCTAAGTCGCATTGAAAGTCGCTTTCGCTAATCAAAAGAAACTAGGACAAGGCCAAGAAACACATTTTAACTGAGAAAAAGTGTGATTTCGTGCTAAATGACTGCATAGACCAAATCACCATTGACAACTTAGTAGTCTCTATGTCCTCCCGACTAACGGCAGTATTAAACACTAAAGGAAAATCAACAAAATACTAATATTTTGTATTATTATTGTTTTCCATTATTTTTTCTTGCTCCATATTCCCCTTCTTTGTTGACCCTTAGATTATGTCTTAAATAATTAGCCTGTCAGAAAGTCGTTTTACCAATTTGATGATTTTCGATAAAATAACTTCTTTTTTAGCTGATAAATGATACTTTATAAACCAAAATCCATCTTCATTTAGAAATCGATCGTTTCTTTAACCCCGATTAACTTGCTGAGATGTATGATTGGAGTTTATGCGCTACAATGGTTTGCGTGCGAATTTCGCAAGTATGCATCTGATGTGGCCCGAACTTTAATTGTTATTAGACCCTATAAACGCTGAAGAGTAATTAGTATGCTAAACAAAATAAACGTTTATAGTACGCATTAATGATTTTATACCGGTTTGCTGCACATCGAAAGCTCTTATGCACCAAGATTTAGTAAAAACAAAAATGATTATGCGTCGCGGACCAAGTAACTATCACCTGCCATTGGTCTGCTGCATGGGAAATGATTATATCAGTGCTTATATAATTTTCATTGCGTGTCGAATGATTTAGCCACAATTTATCTTACATGATTTGGTCTTTACGCTAAGAATAGGTGGTTCCACGGTTATCCAACGACACTGAGACCCTTATTTCCATTTAAAAATTGGATAGTCAAGATTGCATTTTTGTCATATACTATATTGTGAAAAAGTGTACACAAACCTTTCTCACCTTTGGTTTCCAGTATTTGCGGGCAAATTCAATCAGCTCTTCATTCCACAAAATCATTGGAAAGTCAGAAGACGTGTCATCAATTAATGTTATTTCACATTTTTGTGTCAAGATTTGGAAAGACCTATTCTCACTTTCAAGAAATGAACTTTTCCCCAGACTGCCGCGATCTTTCATGGTGCCCCTTAGGGGGCGGTTGAGAACAACAGCCTTTGGAGTGCCGATGTCAACGACGACCGCAAAGAAGTTGAATAGAAAGATGGCCTCGCATCCCACTGTGTTTGGGGGTGTTTGAGATACGGAATTGGTAGTTGTGTGTATGTGCCGGATGATTTCCATTAAGGGTACATGATACTCAGATGGGCAGAGCAGTTCGGTCTACAATTAAAACAATCAGCCTGCTGAAAACGTTTCAGTAGATTAAAATATTAAGCAAAGAAAGATATAACACAATAAGTACTTTTGTGCCTATTTGGATAGATAGTCTAGAAAGTACAGTCAAACTGAACATTTGTGTCGCAGAAACAACTGTCCTTCGAAAGGTCCTTCTACAATTATCTCTTGATAAGACGTGTTAAAAATCACTTTACGTCTGAACGTTTTTTGCAGTCCCCGCTTAAAGCAAATGAAAAAAATTAAAAAGGCATGCTTGGAAAACTGGATGCGCCTAAAGGACTCAGTTTGATTCAAGAAGTCGCCAAACTGAGAAATGTAGGGGTTTTAACAAATAAAACTTGACAAGTGCTGAAACAGGCCCCTGCCGTTGGGGTTAGGATTGAATCCGCGAGGTGCTTAGAATGGATCGAGCACGATAACTCAGTTAAACTAAAATAAATTCTGCTGTGAATATTCAAAATACCTCTATGCCAATCAATATGCATTTAATATTTTCCAGCAGGCATTGATTGAGACTATTTTAGAAGTGCACAACGACAAAGCTTAATTAAAAAAGAAGTTAGTACCGCTCCTTAATATGTATATTTTCTTCAATTAAATGCGTGCTGCAAACAGTTAAGAGGTTACTTTCAACTATGAAATGTTGCTTATCCTAGTTCACCCTCTCTGAGCACAACTAACATGTAAGTTTTAAAAAGCTCTGCACGGCAAATGGTTCAAGTCCGATGACTGGTAGTTCTGACAATTGAGTACGCTTTCAGTTGTTTAGATCGTGAAAAGTTTGTATAAGCTAGTTCGTTGAGGGCTTCTAAGTTTTACCACCTAACCAATTATGCCGCCACTCATATAATGCATTCGAATTTCCTTAGAAAATTGCAATCCACTGTTTAAAACTGGTTCGAAAATTCAATATTTATCGCTTAGTTCTTTGACTGCTATGATGACGCAGTCAACGCAAACCATGTATGGGCAATTGACATAGCATTTTATCAATTCATAGGGGGTAAATGCCACGGGGAAGAAGTTAAACGTTCACATCAAAGAAACGGTTTTTCAAGGTTTGCCAGTCTCTTTGCTCGAAAACTTTGTTGCATCCACACCCAACTCAGGCTCACTTATTTGTTGGAATATGAAAATTTTATAATTCAGGTCTAGTGAAAGAAAGAACAAGAAGCCCTTTGTGCGCAGTATCCAAACTGGTGTAATGTTCTACAAAACTAAATCGGGTGGATGATTTCACAATGATTAGTATGGAATGTAAAACCATGATCTCCTTGTGCCGTGCAGTATACGGCAATCCTGTGGTCGTGATAACGGTACCTCGTTTTGATAAACCGAAAGGATACGCAAATTAGGCTTAGGAAAACGTCAAATCCATATTTTGAAATAATCAATTCATCTATAGTGATCACGTATGTTTATTGTTGACTTAAGTGCACCTACCATTGCTTAAATATTGACGAAATGGACGTTTAAATACGTTTATAATCCGAAACGTTTTGAGATCTGATTTTCCTGTTACTCGAGGTTTTGTAGTTACTCATGGAACACACTTTGCACTTCAATTTATACATACCTTAAGGCTTTTATTAGGTAAAATCACATAAATAAGGCCTTGGTCTCTATTTATTCCTATTTTTTGTAAAGAGGTCAAACCGGAATTTGTGAATTCGATAGTCTGTAAACTATAATATCACCAACAACGAGAAGTATAACTGCCATAATTCTACATAAGTGTGAACCTCAGCATAGTATTTAGGCAAGGATAAGATCCACAATAGCATGATTGGCAAAATCACTTGCACATTTTCACGACAGTTATGTATACTGCAATGCACCCTAATCTTGTATTAAATTGTCACATGAATCGCCGTTTATTTAAATCAAATATATGATAATTAATCGTGAAAACAGCGTTCTCTAAAAATATGCAAAAAAAGTCGTCAAAATTGCTATGATACTGTGCTTGATCTCGGTTCGCGCGAAAATAAATATGGTGACTTATAGTAAGAATAAGAAGAGTTAAATTATACAACGTTCAAGAACTGCAATAAAAACGTCTGTGTTAATTATTAAAAAGTCCATAAAAATGGTTAATTATTTAGTTAAATCCTGGTGATTAAATTACGAATAATTGAATTTCGGTGTAAATATTAAGTGAAATGACATAAAAATGGAAAATTCTGCCATAAAAAGTCTCGTTGATGAAACTGGCAGCTTTTATTTCAAGACTACAAACAATAAGCCGTCTGTTGCTGTTATCATCGTTTAATACTTAGCCTACTAATACAGGTATGAAATTAGCGTACGTCCGGAAGAAGTATTAACGACAAAGGACTGGCGAGTATAACCCTAAATTACAAATTTTTAATATTGTTACGTATTTGTTATTTGTTTATACAGTGGCATATTTGTTTCAAAAAGTAGCTTATTTTTTCGATCACTGGTGCTACCTGGACGCTGCTCAAACCGTACTTGATCGATTAAAGATAATATTTATTAATATGACGGAGGAAATAGCATAGAGATAATTTTCATGTGATTCCTTTACCCGAAGTCGATTTATTTGAGTTTTATTATCACAGTTGTAAGGAAGAATATGTGAACTTCCTTCAAAAAGCAAGATTGTGTACTTTGTAGGGGTCTGGAACATATGCGTCTCTTCGTATGACCCCTCCTCTTTTTCTCGGACATGACCCTGCAAAATTAACACAACATCACCTAGTGCGTCTCAGAACAATAGGTGGGTTACCTATAGAAAAACTTGCTGCGGTTTCACCAACGGTCCTAAACGACCCCCATACGGAAACATTTATCCAATCAGATACATTGTCCCTTAGGACAAACGAAAAGACTCCGCGACACGGTTGTTGGCTGTCTTTATTTTCGACTTTTCTTACACGTGTTTTATGCAGCACAATCCCCAAGAGATTTATTTTTTGACCAGTATTATGGATGCTAGAAACTGTTGAAACCTCCTGATCAACAGAAACTCTGGAATTCCGAACGAAATTCATTGCGCGTTATCCTATGGAGCATTCAAATAATTAACAACTTATCGATTTAAACATTAGGCGGAGTCTTCAATTCATCGAATATCATTACACATCTTCTTGGTGTTGACATAGAAAAAAATGCCTTTGACTTACAGATAAGAAAAAATATTATCGAGCACATTGCAAGTATTCCATTCACCGTGCAGCTAACCTTGTATGCATAATCAAACGGCCTTGGAAAATGTGCCATATGAAAGACTGCTGCACAGGTTTTGTAAGAATAAAATCAGAAGTAACAGCCTCAAGTTGTGTCATTTCCTGACGGGTGTGATTGAGGAGAAGGCAAAGGCAGTTTCTGGAAAAACACACTTTAGTTTGGGCAGACAGAAAACAGCAGATCGCAAGCTCATCAACTCTCGTCTATTTATTGAGTTCTCGGGGTTCTCGAACATTCCGACCAATCGTTACGGAGAGCGTCCTGGAACTTTCTGACCTGCTACGTGGCTCGCATTGATTGGTCGCCTCTCAAGCTGGAAAACCTCTTGCAGAAACTTCTCGAATTCGGGCCAAACGCGTGCGTGGGCCTCGACGCATGCTCGGTGCAGCGGCGCATACTGATTTGTTGCCTGGTTGCCTGCACGTTTTTCTAAGTCGGCTTGGCCTATTTCGGCGTGCGTCAAAACGTGCCATTTCCGCCTTGGGCCACGACTCAACTGCGGATCCCGTCTCTGTAACACCTTCCGCTTATTAATTCAGTATAATTCAGTATATATAAGGGAGATAGGCAGAGCCTTTGAAAACCCTATTTACAGATATACGCTAGCAAAACAAGCAAATGTCACATTGTGATAGTCGTTTTAGCATATCGATCATTGCTGTCGACTCAATATATGTCCATCAAGTAAATGCATCAAGTCTTCTTTTAAACATTTCAACGCTTTCAGCCTGAACAACCGAAACTGGCAGTTTGTTCCATTCGTCAATCACCCGTTGGGAAAAGAAGTTGGCCCACACTTCAAGTTTGGCGTGTTTTTTTTCAGTTTTTATGGGTGTCCTCGGAGACTTGTCATGTTTGCCGATTCAAAAAAAGTTGGCCATCTGAAGAGCACAATCAACTCCTCTGACCAGTTTGAAGACTAAGATCATATCCCCTCTGTATTGCCTATAATAATAATAATAGGTTTATTGATTTGGCACTGCTTGGCGCCGTCAAATCCTTAGAACACAGGAAAAAACCTAAAACAAACTCCTCTTTTCATTAAACACTTAAGCTTTGGTTTGTTTGTTTTGCTTAAATAGCAGTGTTGAAATGACGAGTTTGTTTTTAAGTAAAAAAACCTGTTTTCCAAGGTTTAGAAATAGCAAAATGAAGTTAAAAACAGCTATACAGAATGAAGATGAATGTATCAGGGAAATAATGTTTAGAGTCAAGACTAGTCTGTTATTGACGTTCGAGGGTATTCATTTGACAGAGGTAGAAACGTCTGCGGTCGATTCGAAGGGATAGGTACTTCCAATCAGATGCGAGCGCAGTCGATTCCAGTGTGGGGTCTGCCGAATAATTAGACTTAGTTGACTGATTGCTAAAAGGTGAAAATAGATTAGGAGCAAGAAGAGTTCAACGGTAAGAAACTTTCAATGCAGTCATACAGTCTTCATATTCGTATTATATATAATAGTGTTGATTATGTTTGATCTAGCTGCATGAAACCGCTAGTACCATTCGTTTCATAAAGCTATATCAAAAACCTAGACGTGCGGCTCATTGCACATTCGAATAACATAGAGCATAAATGATGTTAAAAATGGAAAAAACATACTACTAACAGACAGAGATAAAAATAATAAGTTTTGCAAGTTAGTTTTAAAGCAAATTGTTTACTAATAATAAAATTATACATAAAATAAAGACGCTATCCAAAAACATTTTAAATGTTAAGCTATCGTAATTTTTTAAAAATAGTTTTAAAGATAGAAAAAAAGCTGCTTTTTAGATAATGGATATATAAATCATTAAATTGAGAGCCCTTGTGCCTAGCCAGAAGATAAGTATTTATGAGTCTTGTAGGTCACTAACCACCACTTTTAGCTTGCCCATAACCAGAGGGTGTAACACATAACCAGATGATAAGATTCTTAATCTCTGTGTGCATTGCAGGTCGTCGTAGGTGGTTTATAAAAAGGACATGAAATAACTAATCGTGGGAGATTTTGGCCTGAGTATCCGGTTCAAGTGAATGGCTATCACCGCACGCAAAAGTACGTTTGGATTTTTCAGCTTGACTTCTAGGTGCAGATAATACAGCTCATCGGGAGAACTCAGGATTGAAGCAGCTATCGCCAACAGTAACTGCCGCGTCAGAGCCCTTTCGGCCCGAATTCTATGTTGAAGAACTGAGTTGAAAAAAATGCCCTATCTTATTCAAAAATAGATGTGTGCTATTATTTAACATATATTGTTTGATTTTTTATTTTAAATTCTCGTATGGTTCGACTATTTCTAATAGAATTTGGCAGGGCATTCCATATTGTCGCGTATCTTATGGAATAGAAGTTGGATCGTTGGGCCTTTTTGAATTTCGGAATTTTTTTATAATATTTTTCTGAATTTCTAGTGTCTCGGGGACCGTTTTTGATTTGTTAGTAAATTCATTCTGAGAATATCTTGGTCGTGTGTGATTTTTGAATAGAAAAAGTGAGACCATTTTTTTGAGTCTTCTGATCCAGACGGGTTGAAGACCATATCTATCGTATAGTTCCATGTATGAGCCTTGAAAAACATCACATTTAGATAAGGATCTGGTAAAAGCATCTTTGAATGGCTTCTAGTTTCTTTTCGGCCATCTGATGGCATAATGCCAAAAAAATTGAGCAGTAATCCAAGAGAGGTAAAACGTACATTTTATATAGTCTTGTCTTTAGGGCAGGTGAGGAGAAATTTTTACAAATGAATCCGCATAGTCTAGTGGCTTTTGGTGATATTTGTTTTAACGTGGGGAGATAAATCAAGAGTATTTGTATAGCTAAGACCTAAGTCTTTTATTGATGTTGTCTCGGTTATTTCTTGATTATTGAAAAATATGGGAGGAAGTTTTTGTGAACCAAATATCAGGAGATGACATTTACTTGGAGAGAATGGCAGAGAGAGGAAAAATTTTAAGTCTTTCTAGGCGGCCCTCATAGGGTAGGCATTCCAATCCGCTTACTTGTTTCGTTGCCCTCCGTTGAACTTTCTCCAGCAGAGCGTAGTCATGTTTCGTCCAAGGGTGCCACGCCTGAACGCAATATTCCAACACCGGCCGGATAATTGTTCCAAACACGCGCTCAACAACTCTTCGTCAAAATTAACGAAGGACCTGATTGCGCCTAAGATGCACATAGCTTTTTTGCGATATTCGCACAGTGCGACGATGGTTTGAGAGTTGGTGTTATCCATATACCCAAGTCCTTTAGAATATTTACCTCCTGGAGTTGGTGACCACTGATGAAGTACTGGTATTCAAACCTAATCATCCTTCTGGAACTTGACCGCATTCGGATTATTTGGCATTTGTTAGGAATAAGGTTCAGCAGCCACTCATCACACCATGTATGCAAGCGATCTAAGTTTTGTTGTAATTTCTGCGCATCCTCCGGTTTTTCAATCGAGTTCCATAACTTCAAATCGTCAGCGAACATTACTTTCGCGCATGTCAGACAATCCAAGCAGTCGTTCACGTATACCAGAAACAAAATGGGACCCAGAACGCTGCCCTGCGGAGCTCCACTGTGAACGGTTTCCAGGTGAGACTTGGCATCTCCAATACAAACACGCTGGCGCCTGTCTGTGAGAAAGTCGGCCAACCATTTGAGTAGTATGCCAGTCACACCCATTTGACGGAGCTTAAGATCAGACGTTTGTGTGGAACCCTGTCAAAGGCTTTGCTAAAGTCAATGTAGACCGCATCGACTGACAAACCCATTTCTAATGATTTTGTCCAACCTTCCATGGATGTGAGCAGGTTTGTGAGGCCGGATTGACCACTTCGAAATCCATGTTGATATGAACTTAGCAAGTTATTCTCTTCAAGATGCCTCATCAGTTCCGTTTTGATTATCTTCTCCATCATTTTTCAACAGATACTTGTGAGGCTGACTGGTCGGAAACTGTTCGGTGATGTCCTCTCTCCTCCTTTATAGATGGGGGTTATATTGGCTATCTTCCACTCGGTAGGCAGAGCCCCCGTCTCCATCGAACTTTCAAATATCTTGGAGAGTGGAGAGGCCAGCTGGTCTGTGAGTTCATTGAGAACTTTTGCGGAAATACCATCTGGGCCAGGTGATTTAGTGGGCTGTAGCTGTTTCAGAGTTTTTCTTACTGTGTCCATTGGGAACGACACTGTGCTGATTTTGTTTGTAGATGTGGAAGTACTGTAGTATTCGTCCTCGTCAAAAGGTGGTTCCTCGGTATACACGGACATAAAGAAATTGGATAAGAGGCTGGTCTTATCAGAGTTATCAGTGTTATTAAAGGTAGACCTCGTATCGTTTCTTCTTTAGGTCTACGATGAGTTTTTTGGTGGTTGTGTTTTTCTATGACACTTAAGAACGGGAGGTGGTATTGGCCTTGTGTCTTCTTCGGAGTACGGGACCTCAAAACTTTAACATAGCAAATCGAGAGCTATTTGGCCATCCATGGTATACCGCCGTCTAAGCTGGTTCGCATGTTGTTTAATTATCCCTATTGCCATTTCCACCTCAAAGACAATGTCTTTCGACTTTCTGTTAATGCCATCTACCCACGGTTTCTCGGCAGTGTTATTAATGTGGGCAAATACCTCTTCTCCTTCCCGAAAATAGTGTTTTGGCTTTTGGGAAACTCGAAACTCAGGTTTTAGGTACTGTAGTCGTACATCGGGTTGTCTGCCAGGATAACGTTCAGATGGTGTCTGACCACCAAGCTTATTTTTGAGGTTTCTCTGTAGGCTAGAAGGAACGTGTTGAGCTTGTCCATTTTACCCCTGCTTTCCGCATATTTATTATAGCTCTCTTGAAGGCGTCAACAAAACGTTCTTCTTGACTGTTCGATTGGGGATGAAATGGCGGTGACGTCACATGTCGGATTCCCCATTTCAGGCACAACTGTCGGAACACTGATAAAGTAAACTGGTTGCCGTTAGCCGTTGCAATCTCTGTGGGATGCCATCTATGGAGATAATTTATTCTGTCTTTTTTGATGTGACCTCGGCAGGGGCTGCCGTAACATCAAAAACTTCTACCCACTGTGACCATTCGTCGACGACTAATAGAAACCTGCGGTTGAGAAATGGTCCAACAAAGTCCATATGGACAGTAGTCCACGATCTCGTCACCCCGACCATGGCATGGGTGGTACTTTTGGTGGATTCTTAGCGAAACGTCCACATGGACAGCAACTTCAAACGAAAGATTCAATATCGTTTTCAATTCCTGGCCAATATGCATACGTACCTTCGGGCCAGTTGTTGTTATACGAGTCATAGCCTGGTGCCCGGCGTGAAGTTCGTGTAAAACTTGATGTTGATGTTTGGTTGGAAGCACAACTCTACCATCATACATTATACATTCTTAAATGATGGACAACTGCTCGTTACGGTTCCTAGAGAACCTTATAGCTGGGTGTACCTTATCTTCATTGGGCCAACCGTTCAGAATAAACTCTTTTACATGGCGTAATAGTTGGTCTGCTGTGGTGGTTGCTCTGATATGTTCGGCTGTGATGGGCACCTGTATCAAAGTGCTTGTGAACACCACATCATCCAGATTTTCGTCGCTTGCGCTTAGTTGTGATAAAGCATCTGGAGCCCCGAACTTCTAAATGGGCACGTATTGAATTGTGAACTCAAAACTCAAGAGGATGGTACTCCACCGTTGTTAACTCTTCGCCTTGTACTGGGGCACGCCATGATTTTTATTGTATTTATTTATTGCCAGTTTCAGGCAAGGTCAAAAAAATATATACTGTAGAGGGTCAAGCTGACAGTGAAAAAAAATCCTGATTGGAAAAACACTGCAGCTTATTGAGTAATTAAAGTTCTGGACATGGACGCGTAAACACAGGTGCCCGGTGAAGAACTTCTCCATTCAGTGTTACGGATCCGGTATTCTGCACAAGCAGGTATGTCGGCGAGCGGCTGTTCGCTGTCGACTGAGAAATAAGCCGATTGATGTCTGCAGGGCCAGCAATATTGCCCTTAGCATGAAGTCCGGTACAGGATTCAGAGTCCGTGAATGCCATCAGAACCGAAGAAAGCTTCCATAGAGTCAGCACCCAAACGTTTTGGAAGGTGTCCTGAATGTATAAAACTAGTGACAGTTCGCGTAAACAAGAGATAGTTCTGCTAAACAAGGGATATAGGTAGCTTATGCGAGATTGCTATAGCGTTTACCGAAAACAACTGTCGGTATCTAACTGTGCGTGCTAAGGGAAGAAATACAAATACATCTCGATGACTAGTGCGCCGAGAGTGATCGAGGTGCCTCAGAGATGTAAGGGGGTTAAATGTACGACTGTTTAGAAGTTTAAACAGTAAAAATAGTCCATTCTGTAATCTGCGAAGCCACAGCGGGTCAAGGTCTGTAAGCTCACAGCGTTATTGGTAGGAAAGGTTTCGGTGTTCTAAATAGAAAACCCTTTTTGTAAAGAAGTGTTGAACTGATTCTATCTTCTTTCATTCACATTCGTGCAGAAGACTAAATAAAAACGAGCAGTATTCCAGACTAGGCCTGACATACATTTTATAGAGGCTTGTTCTAATTTTGAAGGTTTTAAAATTTCTGAGAATAACTCCCGTAGTTTTGCGTGCTTTCGAGATAATCAGGGCGCAGTGCTCTGACAGATTAAGACTACTAGAATATGATATGCCCAGATAAATTATAACTCCGAGCACATTTAGATCGTGACTGTCTATACTTAGGTGGGGCTGATGGTTGTCGCCAATAACCATAACGGAGCACTTTTGCCAAGAAAGTGAGAGGCGCCATGTGCGACACCACTGACCGAAGGCCTGAAGATCGTTTATTAAAAGCTCAAGCACGATGTTGCGATCAACCGGTTTATATCGATAGGCAACTTTTAAATCGTCAGCGTACATAAAGGGCCTACCATACTGAAAACAATCAGGAACATCGTTGACAAAGAGGCAAAATAGAAGCGGGCCGAGCACGCTGCCCTGAATAACTCCGCTCCTCACATGCGTGGGGTTGGAGATAACATCAAACATTTTAACCCGTTTTTCGCGAACATTCAAATAGAAAAATATTAAGTTCAGAAGCTTGTTACCTATGCCGAAGGAGGCAAGTTTAAGCAGTAGGAGATCATGGTCAACAGGATCAAAAGCCTTAGTGAAATCGAAGTAAACGGAGTAAATTGCAAAACCGCTATCTCTAGATTTTAGCACATGATCAAGGAAAGAGAGCTGGTGGGTGTCACAAGACCTTTTTTCGAGAAAACCGTTGTGAGCTGCATTGAGTAGGTTATTCTCTCTTAGGTGACGCATCATCTCGTCATTGATCAAAGTCTCGAAGATCTTCGAGACTGCTGGTAGTGTATTTATTGGCCTAAAGTCGTCAAATGACGTAGGTCGGCCATGTATGGGAAAAGGCAATATATGCGATTCCTTCCATAAAATAGGGAAAGTTTCACTTTCAAGAGCAAGATAAAATATGTTATACAGAAGGGACGGAAATATATCGTTTGCATCCGCCTTTAGAACGCTGACCGGGACGCCATCTGGTCCTGGACTGTAAAATTGACGAAAACGCCAAATGGCTAAGGTCACCTCCCAGAGGGTAAACGTTATGGTTTCAAGGATGTTACCGGTTCAAACCCGGATGTTAGGAAAGCGAGTGACAGAATGTTCATTAAATATTCTAGACAAGAAAGCATTGAAGCTATCAGCAGTAAACTTAGTGTCAGCTATTGGGTTACCTTAGGCGTCTCGAAGTACGGGATGCTGCGTTTTTCTCTGCGCTTTTACTGTGCGCGAAAAAGAGCTTCGCAAAATTTAACGAAGGGTTTTTGGCAGACTTAACCTCATCGGCTTGTCGTTTTTCGTCAGATAGACTCTTAGCCTCTTCAAAGATTTTTTGGATCAGAGGCAGGACGGAGGTGTTGTTTTGTAGATGAAAACGATGGGAGAGTCTACGCAGTCTACGGCGGAATGATAAAGGGAGGTAGACTTCATCCTTGACATTAATTCTTTTCTTACGGGGAACAAAACGAGATATGAGTGGACCTAGAACTTTGTAGAAAGTATCAGTACAAACATTCACATCCGAACATACAAAGAAGTTAGTCCAGTCGTGTGAATTTAGGTGTGTTAGTAATTCCCTCATATTTGCTGATCTGAAATCACGGAAAAAGCTATATTTTTTTGGAAAACGTTTCAGCAGCCTCTAGTTCTAGTGTAAAAAGAACTATAGAATGATCCTAATTCCCAAGTGGATCGACAGGTGACACTGACAATGGCTGACTCATAATTTGTTATCAAGCTGTCAACATGGGTTCAGAAAAGGAAGATCATGCACAACGAATTTGCTGTATTCGCTCCAGAGGTGGATCCAAGCACTTGAAGAAAGACACGCGGTTCACATTGCCTTCATTGACTTTCAAAAGGCCTTCGATACTGTGCCGCACGAGAGACTGCTGTACAAGCTAGAAAGAATTAGAATCAGAGGTTACCTTCTCAAGTGGATCGAAAACTTCCTCGTGGGTCGGCACCAGGTTGTGTGCATCGGCCAAGAGAGGTCAAGTTCTGATGCGGTCGAGAGTGGGGTTCCTCAGAGTTCAGTACTAGGGCCAATACTGTTTTTAATATACGTGAACGATTGTGTCAGGAATCTCGACTGTGAAGCAGCAATGTATGCCGATGACAATAAAATCTGGAATGTAATCCAGAGCCCTGCTGACGAAGATAAACTGCAGATCAACCTAACTCGATTGGAGGAGTGGTCGAATCATTGGCTTTTGCGGTTCAACGTCGATAAGTGTACAATACTTCGCTTAGGCAACCCATCTGGACCTGCCGAAAGTAGAAGTTACTTTCTCAACGGTTAAGCCTTAAAAGACGTGGAAACCCAAAAGGACCTTGGTGTGCTGACGACCACCACCTTAAAATTATCGTCTCACTGCTCGAAAGTGACGAAGAGCGCAATTGCGGTGTTGCGTGCCATCAGACGAGCCTTTTTTGGATTGCAATGAAGTTCTATTTGCTAAGACTTTTGGAACATTCGTTAGGCCGCATTTGCAATATGCTATGCAAGCCTGGAAACCCTGGACAGTTCAAGATCAGAACTGCCTCGAAAGAGTACAGAGGAAAGCCACCAAAATGGTTAGAAGTCAATACTCCTTCCCATATCCAACCCGCCTAATAAATCTTAATCTGTTCCCTTTGAGTTATAGGCAAATGCGTGGTGATCTCCTGCAGACATTCTGCATTGTGAAGGGATTGGATTGTTGCCTGGAATTCTCGGACTTCGTTGAATTTGCCGCCATGACCCATGTCCGAGGTCACCCATTAAAACTGCGTGTCCAGCAGGCGAGACTGGATATGCGCAAGTTCTCCTTCTCTGTCAGAGTGGTTAAACCATGGAATGCCATCCCTGAAGACGTTGTGATGTCACCATCTCTAGAAAGCTTTGAAAGGAACCTTGATAGTTTTATGTTCCAAAACGAGCCTGAGCGATGAGGAATTTAGCTTAACCCTCGAGAGTCGTGCACCACTTGTCATATTTTATGACCGCCTTTTGTACCGTTGCAACTCACACGGTTTCTCTGTATACCGCACCTCATTTTACGTTACAAATAGGGTACTCAAAGGCATATGCCTATTTCCCTCTGACGGTTTGTATTTTTCTCCGGAATAACCCAAGTTACCCTGCACATTAATTGCTATATGTTGTCCTTATTTTTAAAATAATAGCTAGATCTATACAGTATGCATTAAGTCAAATTAATTCACTTTATTGAGGGAAGTAGGTTTTTACCCTTGTGCTCCCTATTCACATTCAAAAATTGCAATAGAACAAACGTTTACAGTAATAAATCTGGCAAATGAAAATGCAAGGTCATCGATATGTGTGGCCCAGGCGCAAGCTGCCGCTTTTGACACAACCTTCATTATACGTCATGTTAAGTCACTTTATTGAAGGAATAAGGCTTTTGTCTATGAGCTCCCTATTCATATTCAAAATTTCTATAGAAAAGAAAGTTACATCAATAAATATGACAAATGCAAATGTGAGGTCATCGATAGGAGTGGGCCAGACGCAAGCAGCCGCTTCTGACACAATCTTCGTTATATGTACAATAGTTTCTCGGTAAATGAGTATCTAGGTTGCATTTAAATGTCAACAATTTCTGAAAGGACCACCTCATCAGGGAGTCAGTAACATGATCCAACAAACCTTTAGCGAAAAGGCTTCCGTCTGAGGTCCATATGGACAGAATTCCTCTGCAGTGTAAAGGAATGACTCCACAGATGTTCCGTTCCAGCCAATTCAAAGAAGTCAGCAACTTCTAGGGCACACTCGCGGCCTCTGACAATCCAGTAGGTTTTGTGAGGTCACCGTGTAGTTGCCTGTAATTGAGAGGAAACAAATCAAATTAACCCAGTCTGGATTCGTAAGGTAGATGACTTAGACTATTGACCATCTTCGCAGCACTCGCCTGCACTCGTTCCAGCTGTAGATAGTCATTTTAACCTACGGACGCCAGGCCTGGACGACGTACTCCAAGTGAGATTAAACGGGTAACTCGTAGGTTTTTACAACTTGTTTCTTATCAATCTGCACAAATCTATGTCTGAGAGCAAATTGGACCCGTGTCACGCATTAAGCTGCCTTTGAACACTTTGGAATTTGAATTTGGAATTTATATATGTTAAGAGCCGGCAAGTAACTGTCTAAACAATCGTTAGTAACGAAATGCAATTCTGACAATGCGTGCAGATAAAATGTAAAAATACTTACTACTGAAGACAGAACTTGTCTGGCCAGGTCAAAAGTTTGCGATGATTTGAAATTAATAGTGCACTAGAAAGAAAGTCAGTGAAAATACTTATATGTTACAAATGGAGGCAGAGTTCAATAAGCTCCATTTTCGAATAGAGGAAATGAGAAAAAACTGCAACGGAAAATAAGGTAAGATGGTAGAGTAGACTAATACTGCTAAAGAATTTCAGGATGAGATAATTAAACGTCGATTTGCTTCGTTCTTGATCACTATGGTACATGAAACAAAATCTCGCGAAAAGGCTTCAGTGAACTTGAGGCCTAAGCATCTTTGGATCCAGAATTGAATTATTATGAGGCTGAGTATCCAACAAAAGGGGGAATTTTTAGATACTGTGCATACGAATGACCTCATCATTTGAATTACTGGTGGTATAATGAGACATAATGGTTCATGGGGGACTCGACGCAGAGAAAAATCGTTTTAAGAGGGCCACTGAAATTCCCGATGGTGCTTTCTCCAACTCATCGAGAAAGCTGCTTGGAAAAAATGGGCATAATAAAAGGTTAAAAGAATCAGTGTTAAAATATATATGCACTATTCGCTAGAATGCAGATAGACTAGTAACCGACCTAATTTTTAATCGGCAAGTTATTCCGAAGAAAGCAGCTATACGTTAAAGTAAATAAAGAGCATTTATATGTGGGGGATGCAGAATGAGGTATAATTAGTTCAGAATATCTTATGTTAAAAGGAAGACTAACGGGGGGTAATAACAGAGATTTGAGCCATTATTTAATCGAAAAAGGAGATAAGAACTTGCTTCAAGTCTTCTGATCCACAGAAATTTCAGCTTTGTCAGCTGGCATCTAGTTGAATAGGAAGTATTTTAAAGAGTCGGATACAGAGTTTTTTTGAAATGTCTTTGGACATTTTCAATTTTTGAACGGCTATATTTGTTCTGTATACCGAAGAAAGGACAGCAATTTCCAGAAAGGGAAATACAAACATACGAAAATGTCTTGATTTTATTTCAGGAAGGTTGAAATTGTAATAAATCAAGCTGCGAATCTGAGTAGCTGTGGTCGATATTCTATTGGCGTGATGAAAAAGATCTTATTTATTGGTAAAGGCTAAGCACAAGTCCCTGATGGAAGAACATTCAGTCATAGGGCGACCTTTAAAAATAACAGGTTGTGGCAGCCTTACAGTCCCAAAAATAATGTAGCGTCACTTAGAAGGTGAGAACTCCATTTGCAACGTGGACCTCCACGCCGAAAGAGCTTCTAAGTTCGAATGAATTTTTTCCTAGGCATCATTCGACCGTAGAGTTTGAGGCCATCAGTATAAATATAAGATTGCGAATTTTCAACTATCGATGAAATATCATTTTTGTAAAGTATGAAGAATAAAGGACGTAATACGGTACCTTGAAGGACACAAATTACAGTCGGGGTAGCCTTTGAGTATGAGGACCCCACTAAAACTTTGTGTTTCTGATCATATAGGTATGATCTTATTTATTTATTTATTTACTGCCAGTTTACAGGCAAGGTCAAAAGGAATATACAGTAAGGGGTCAAGCTGACGTTTAATAAACTCCTGATCGTTCTTTAAAGTGTTTTCAGGAGAACAAACTGCAGCTTATTGAACGGATTAAGGTTCAGAACAGGGAATTATTGACACAGATGCACGTAGTAGTACTTCTCTTTTCATTGTTGTGGATCTGGTATTCTGTACTAGCAGCAGGTATGCCGGCGAACGCCTGCTCGCTGTCGACTGAGGAATAACCCAATTATGGACTGCAGAGCCAGCATTATTGCCTTCAGCATGAAGTCTGACACAGGATTCAGAGTCCGTGGACGGAATCAGAACGGAAGAGAGCTTGCAAAGAATCAGCACCCAAAATTCGTGGAAGGTGTCCTGAATGTAGAAAACTAGTGACATTTCTCGTAAACAAAGGATAGTTTTGCTGAATTTTAATACTTCTGGGTAGTTTATTCCAGATTGCCATAGCGTTTACCGAAAAAAACTGACGGTATCTAACGGTGAGTGTCAAAGAAAGAAATAAGAATATATCTCTATGATTGGTGCGCCAAAAGTGGTCGAGCTGCCTTAGGGATTTATGGGGCTTAAAGGTAAAACTGTTTAAAAGTTTAAACAGTAAAAATAATCCCTTCTGCAATCTACGAAGTCACAACGGATCGAGGCTTGTAAGATCACAGCGTTGTTGGCAGGAAATTTTTATGTGCTCTGAAGTGAAAACTCTTTTAATAAAGAAGTGCTGAACTGAATCTATCTTCCTCCGTTCACTCGCATGCAGAAGGCAAAATCGAAACGAGCAGTATTTCAGACTAGTTCTGTCATAAATTGTATACAGGCTGGTCCTAATATTGACGGTTTTAAAATTTATGGAAATATACCCAGTGGTTTGGCGTGCTTTCGAGACAATCATGGCACAGTGCTCTGACAGATTAAGACTACTAGAAAATTATATGCCTTTATAACCCCGGGCACATGTATGTTATGACCGATTATGCTTAGATGAGGCTGATGGTTGTCACCACTAACCATAGGGAGCAATTTTGCCAAGAAAGCGAAAGGCACCATATGCAACACCACTGCGCGAAGGCTTGAAGATCCTTTTTTAATAGCTCAAGCACGATGTGGCGCTCGGCCGGTTTATATCGATAGGAAAATTTTAAATCATCAGCGTACATAAAGGGCCTACCTTACTGAAAACCATCAGGAACATCGCTCACAAAATTGCAAAAAGGCAAGAGATGGCGTTTTATGAAAACCGCCATAGTTATTAATGTCAGAGCGGGAACCAGATTTAAAACCTGGTTTATGATAATAGAAGTTTTCCAAAAATCGGGGATAAACCATTGTTGAGAATTAATTAGAATAATTTGCTTAGTAAAGGTGTTAATCTCTTAACTGTTAAATAAGTGAGTTTAGAATGTTATCAGTTCGAACCGAATGTGAATTTTTAGGTGAGATATTTATTTTTGCATACTTGAAGGCGAGAAATTACCGGTTATTTAATGTGAATTTGAATTTTAAAGCAGAGGAATTAAGACATTGTTGCTAGTTTTAACGATAAAGTGGTTGGCAAAAATGAATTCAACAATTCTGCTTTACCCAAATCCTCTCTTACGAAATTTTTGTTGCAGTCAAGTAGAGGTGAGTTACATTCAGACGCTTAGCCGATGACCACACTTGGAAGACTTGCGCAACAGATTTGGATGAATTGGCATCACTCAGTGCCCGAGAATCCCTATGTCTAACTCGCGCGATCGATGCCAATTCAAAGATTTGTGCAATCCTTAAGTGAACTGACAAAGAGCTTTTAGACGGATCGCTATGTTGCTTTCGTAATTTTTAAGTATGTTTTGGAGAAAAGTTGGAACAGTAGAAGAGGCTGTATTGGAATTAAAGATCTTAAGCGGGATAAAAGCCTGCATTTTTTTCTGTAAGTCTCTGCAATAGCTAATGTAAAGTTTTGGATCTATCAATGAAAATATGCTATGCCAATCTAGATTGCTTCCGAAATTATTTATTAATGCATGGTTAGTGTAAGCAAAGTCGAGGTGATTGCATTTTAGCTCAGGCTTTGTAGAGAGGGAGACTGGAGAAAAACAGTGAAAAATGCTCAGTTTAAATGGAAAATGTACAAAGGATGACTTAATTTCCATAAATCAACCACCACCACGTTTTTCAGCGTGGTATTTTCGGTGACAAATAGAAATTATCTATAGCAAGCGTAGAGTCAGCTAAAAGAGAGTGAGCCCAGGATTCAGTTATGCACAGCACATAATAATAATAAATTGTTTATTTAAAGCTCAGAGGGTCCCATCATTACAAGCTAAGTATCGTGGTTTTAAAAAATACGTACGGATACTTGCTGCACTATATGAGCACCTATATGAACATCAGAAATGAGAAGTATGGTAAGAATATCCGATTCAGAACGATTTGCCATTTTAAAAAATAGTCAACAATCTTTGGCATATACGGTGAACTAGAAAAGAAGCAGTAAAAAACCTTCTACGATTGAATCGGAGGCGGAGTTCGGAGAGCCACCAATTTAAAAAAAAACTAAGAGAAAAGACAACTTCACTTAAAAATTAGTAGCCAGATGCAATGGGGTAGTATTGCGATGTTGCTGACATCATATGAGGGTTCGGAACGCTCCTTGTTGGGTGAGAAATAATATAGCATTCAGGGCTCCTGCTTATAACCACCAATGGAGGTGAGAGAGGAAAAACTCATCATAGACACCAGGGTCGAAACCAAGAGGAGACAGTAGAGGTCACGAGATTATCATCGAGATGCGACCTTGCTGACTGCATAGTCCAACAATCAAAGAGGCGAAACCATCATAAACCCCTCGATCATCAACTGAACCTGGAGACCATCGTCGGGGTTGCGAAATCGGAGGAAAGTATCAAGGTTGTCAAGAGTTGGCGATGCTAGTTTAAAAGGGGGCACGAAAAGGTGAATGCAAAGATTAAATCTGCAGAGGATGACAGAAACAGTTTTAGAAACCAATATAAATCAAGGGAGCTGCCTCAAATACCAGGAGGACCCTTTTCAAAATCCAAAAGTTGCGATTTTGGGAAGGAACCAGGCAACAAGGACTTTATATCTTCCAAAGCTAAATGTTTGCGTAATTTTGTTTTAAAAATGGCTAATGTAGACGACAACCTGATTTGCAGTGGAATATTATTCCATACGAAAGCATATTTGGAGGCAAAAACTGAGAATTGTTAGTTGTGGAGCTAAGGGGTGGTGAAATGATCATGGTGAAATATCGAGTGGTAAAGGTTTGATCAACCGGAGTGAGAGCCTTAATTCGGGGGAGATTTGGGCAAGAATTAACGCGAAAGAGGAAGCTAAGACCCGCTTCGAGTCTTCTAAACCACAGAAATTTAATGTTTGCTAACTGGCATCCATCCGCTTAAGAAATAATGGATCCACGAAGAGAAAATAGTCTTCGAGTAAAAACCCTCTGATCTTTTTCAATGTTACTGCTGTCAGAGACGTTCATCAGTCCAAAGAGGGGCAGCAGTATTCTAGGATAGGAAGAACAAACATGCAGTATAGGTTTAACTTTATTTCCGGAAAAAAAATGATATAGAACCACATATATGTGCAGCATTTGCAGAAATTCGATCTGCATGAGGCGATAATGCTAGCTAATTCGTGTAACTTAGGCCTAAGTCTCTTATATTTGATCGTTCTAAAAGTATACAATTTTGAATTACTAAGGGTCTAGAAAGGTTGGCGGAGCCAAAACACATGAAACTACTCTTGGATGAAGAAAACTCCATCTGCCAGCTAGAGATCCAACGTGAAAGCATAAGTAGATCAGTGTTGATTTTATCAACGCAACTTTTGGCAGTCCTAAGAAAATGAATAAATGCACTTGAGATCGTCAGCGTAAAAGAAATTTTGTGAATTTGTGAGTTTAGTTGAAATTTCGTTTATGAACAGAATAAAGAGAAGAGGACCTAGAACCGTGCCTTGATAAACGTCACTCGTGATCGGCTGAGGCGTCGAGTAGCTATTACCTACTAAGACCTTCTGGCTGCGGTTAGACAAGTAGGAACCAATGAAGTCAAGGAGAGGAGGCCGGATGCCGAGGGCTTCCAGTTGCACAAGAAGACGTTTGTACGGTACCTTTTCAAAGGCTTTGCTCAGGTCAAAGTAGATCACAACCACTGACTGTTGCTCATTACGAAGGGAAGTGACGAGGTTAAGAAAAGCTAATTGACACACGTCGCATGATCTCCCAGGTAGAAAACCATATATCGAGTCGCTTAAGAGCTTATTTTCTAAGTAAAAGTCAATAATATGATTAAAAATAATTTTTTCGAGATGTTTTTCTAGAGCCAGGGTTTTGTGAACGCCTCGATAATTATTTACGTCCGAACGAGATCCCAACTTGAAGACAGGAAGAATAATAGATGTCTTCCATGAGTCAGGAAAGAATCCGTTTAAAAGATAAACCGAGAATACATGGCTAGGCAATTGGGGAGAGCTCGGCACTCTCTTAATAACTGAGTTTGGAATACCGTCCGTGTCCGAAGAGTGCGAGTATTTAAGAAGCATTATTTGCTTATGAATTAGGTCTAAGGAGAAATCAATGGTGCTGATAACATTAAATGAGTGTGCCGGAAATGTCGGAACTGGTTCAGATCCCATCGTAAGATGATTTGCAAAGAAAGCACTAAACAATTCTGCCTTATCAGAGTCTTTGAGAACTAAGTTCTTAGTTTCATTTAGTAATGGCGGTATTTCATAACCTCGTTTAGAGCAGGATCGACAGCGGATCAGTTGAGCAAAATATTTTGCAGAGTTTAGCTCGATGAGTGCGCAAAACGCCCTCTGTCTGTCTTGTGCCAGACGAATCTTAGAGGCAAATTAAAAAATCTCTGCAATCCTTAGATGTTCAGATAACGAACTAGCATATTGATCTTTTAATTGCTTCCTAAATTTATTTAGTCTTGGCAAAAGAAAGTGACTGACGGTGGATTCCGAAGTTTAGGGCTTGACCATTTTGATTGGCACACATTCCAGGATGTTATTTGAAATGACTGACATGAAGTCAGAAAGGCTTGCTGCATCGTTCGTGGAGGAGAGATGCTGCCTGTCCAATATGTCCAAAAAGTTGTTATTTAAGCTCATATCTGCGATGTCAACAGCATGATATGTACGAACGGCGCTAGCCTTTTTCGATGACACAATTGGTAAGCAACAGTGAATTAATGTAAGGCCACTTTGGAAGAGGCCCTGGTTAAAAACATCGAACAGGAGAGCAGTGTCATTTGTGAAAATAAGGTCTAAAATATGCTTTTCTCTCGTTGAAAAACGGACAAGCTGGGATCAATTAGAAAAATTAATGCTACCTAGGAAAAGCTGAAATCTGGGTGGATAAACATTTGAAATCCAGTCAATTTCAGGAAAATTAAAATCCCCAGCGATTATTTTAATGTTAAAATTGAACTGTGAAACCAATTTAAAATTTAACAAACTTTGCATCATCATCGGATGATGAATTAGGCGGGTTGTAAATACATCCGAGAATAGCCTTTTTCCGGAGCAACAGGATAATGGATGTGAAACAGTAATAACCAGAGAATGACGTATCGTCTAGATCAAACAGAAAGTGCTTAAATGAAGTTTTAATAAAAGAAAGACAACCACCACCACGCTTACTAGAGTGGTCTTGACTGTCTTGATTTTCACTAATGACATGGCTCCCCTCTTCGTTGATTTTAAGAAGGGCCTCTTCCAACGCGACCATACATTAATTCGCTGTTACTTACCAATTGTCTCATCGAAAAAGGCTAGCGCCGTTCGTACCTATAATGCTGTTGACCTCGCAGATATGATCTTAATTAACAACGTTTTAGACTCATTGGATTGGTAGCATCTCTCCTCCATGAACGACGCAGTAAGTCTTTCTGACTTCCTGTCAGTCGTTTCAAATAACATCCTGGAATTTGTGCCAACCAAAATTGTCAAGCCCTGCACTTCGGAATCCACCGTCCTTCTCATTCGTTTGCCAAGACTAAAGAAATTGAGGAAGCAATTAAAAAATCAATATACTAGTTCGTTATCTGTTCATCTAAGAATTGCAGAGAATTTTGAATTAGCCTCTAAGATTCGGCTTGCACGGGAGAGACAGAGGGAATCTTGCGCACTCAGCGAGCCAAACTATGCAAAATCTATTGCTCAACTGTTCCGACGTCGATCCTGCTGTAAACGAGGTTATGAAATACCTCCATTACTTAATGAAACTAAGAACTGCGTTCTTGAAGACTCTGACAAGAAAACTATACCGAGAAGCAAAGAAGAGAGAGCGTTTTCACGTGGAGGATGCAGGGGGAGGTATAATTAGTGCAGAATTTCTTAAGTTATAAGGAAGACTAACGGGGGTAATGACAGAAAGCTTGGGGAGAGTTGAACTATTATTTAGTCGGAAAAGGAGACAAAAGCCTGCTTCAAGTCTCCTGACCCAAAGAAGTTTTAGCTTCACTAGCTGGCATCTTGTTGAGTAGGAAGTATTTAAAAGAGTCGGATATAGGAGTTTTTTGTGAAATTTCTTTGAACATTTTCAATTTTTGAACGGCTATATTCGTTCATTAAACCAAAGAAAGGACAGCAAAATTCAAGAATGGGAAGTACAAACATACGATAAAGTCTTAATTTAATTTCAGGAAGGTAGAAATTATAAGAAATAAAGCCGTAAATCTGAGCAGCTTTGGCTGTAATTTTATTGGCATGAGGCGAAAGATCTAATTTATTGGTTTAGCTTAAGCCCAAATCCTTGATGGAGGAACATTCAATCATAGGGCAACCTTCAAAGATAAGAGGTTGCGGCAGCCTTACAGGCCCAAAACTCATGTAGAAACACTTAGAAGGTGAGAACTCCATTAGCCACGTGGAGCTCCAGGCCGAAAGAGCGTCTAAGTATGAATGAATTTGTTCTGGGCACCGTTCGGTCGTAGATTTAGAGAAGGAATACACGCATTTGAGGTCATCAGCATAAATAAAAGATTGAGAATGTTTAACTATCGATGAAATATCATTTATATACAGTAAGAACAACAAAGGATCCAATACGGTACCTTGAAGGACACCACTAACAATCGGGGTAGCACTTGAGTACAAGGACCCTACTAAACCTTTTTGCTTTCGATAATTTAGGTATGCTCTAATAAAGTCAGTAAGGTGACTACGAAATCCTATAGCTTCTAGTTTAGCTAGAAGTCGTTTATGAGGCACTTTATCGAATGCCTTACTAAGATCAAAATAGATAACTTATACAGATAGATGATCATTACGAAGAGAGGTAAGTAGATTAAGAAAAGACATGTGGCAGGTTTCACAAGAACAGTCCAGTAAGAAACCGTGTTGGGAAAAGTTGATATTTTAATTGCTTATGCAAAATTCCGTGATTTGTTTTGCAATTAGTTTTTCGAAGAGTTTAGCAAGAGAGGGCCTTTTTGAACACCGCGATAGTTATGAATGTACGAGTGGGAACCAGATTTAAAAACTGGTATTATAAGAGAAGTTTTCCAATAATCGGGGAAGAAACCATTTTCGAGAAATACTGAGAATAACTTGCTTAGTAAAGGTGAAAAATCCCTTAACTGTGTAATAAGTGAGTTTGGAATGTTATCAGTTCCAACCGAATGTGAATGTTTTAGGTGAGCTTTTTCCTTTTGAATACATGAAAGCGAGAAATTAATGGTTGTTAGAAGCGAATTTGAAGGCAGAGGAATTGAGGGAGTGGGGCTAGTTTCAGTGGTAAAGTGGTTGGCAAAAACGAAGTTAACAACTCTGCTTTGCCCAAATCGTCTGTAACAAGTTTTTGTTACAGTCGAGTAAGGGCGGAGTTACATTCAGACGCTTAGCCGATGACCGAACATGGAAGATATGAGCAACGGATTTGGATGAATTGCCATCACTTAGTGCCCGAGACTCCCTACGCTTATCTCTCGCAAGCCTTATTTTCGATGCTTATTCAAATATTTGTGCAATCCTTAAATGAACTGATACCGTAGTTTTTTCGGAAGAGTTCCTTATTTATCTGCATAAATCAACTTCTGAGCTAAATAAGACCTGTTTAGCGCGTTTAGCTGCCTTTAAACACTGTGTAGATGGTTTAATAAATAATAAATAAATAAATTGTATATTTAAGGCCCAGAGAGCCCCGTCATTTCAAACTTAGTATCGCGGTATAAATAAATACAAAGTGGATAATTGCTGCTCTATGTGAGCAGCCATATTAACAGCAGAAATTAACATTATGGTAGGCATATCCGATTCAGAATGATTTGCCATTTTTAAAACAATAGACAACAATCTTTAAAATAAACGGTGAACTAGAAAAAAAGCAGTAAAAAAAGCTCCTACGGTAAATTGGAGGCGGAGTTCAGCGAGCCGCCAATTTTAAAAAAAAGTAGGAGAAAAAAACTGCTTCACTAAAACATTAATAGCTAGATGCAATGGGATAGATCTGTGATGATGCTGACAACGTATGAGGGTTCGGAACGCTCCTTGTCGTGTGAGAGATAATATAGCAGTCAGTGAGGAGTTCATTAGAACACCGAGGTACTTCTGTTCCTCAACAATTGAAAGGGGCTGCCCATTGAGAATGTACTGGTAGTAATCATCTTCCTCACTGTTCCTTCTGATACGCAGTCTTAGGACAACACACTTCCCAACGTTAATATTTAAGAGCCAACGAGCTGACCAGTTGCTAAGACGGTTGAGATCCTCTTTAAGTGCATGCCTATCCGAATCAGATCTGATGACCCTCCACAATTTAACATCCTCCGCAAACATGATGGCGCTGCAATCCAGGTCGTTGACACAGTCGTTGATGAACGCTTAGAAGAGTAACGGCCCTAATACCGAGCCTTGGGGGACACCATTTATAACCGGAGTAGGCGTTGACTTCGAGGAATCAATGCACACAATTTGCAATCTACCTATAAGAAAGTCTGCGATCCATGTCAGCAGCATTCCTCTTATGCCGATTTCAGATAATTTGTAGATGAGACGTTTGTGTGGGACACTGTCAAACGCCTTCTTGAAATCAGTGTATATGACGTCAACCCTACCATTTACGTTCAGTGCACGAGTCCACTGCTCTGTGGAGATTAATAAACTGGAAAGACAGGACCGATTCTGTCTGAAGCCATGCTGGAGATCTAAGAGCAATCGGTTTTCCTCAAGGAACTTCATGGTTGCCTTCTTGATTATTGATTCCATTATTTTACAGCAAATGGAGGTTAGACTGACAGGCGGATAATTGTTGACATAAGATCGATCACCACTCTTGTATATGGGGTATATATTTGCTGCCTTCCATTCGGATGGCAGTTTCCCTGATTCAAATGACGAATTGAATATATGCGCTAGTGGTTTGGAGAGTTCGTTGGCCAGTTCTTTCAAGAACTTTTCCGGTAAATCTTCTGGACCAGATGACTTCGCTTCTTTCAGATTTCGCAGTTCTCGTTCCACGAGAGGTTCCTGGAAGAGTATATATTCAAGCACCTAACCGACGTCCATAACAGCACTGTTGACGTGGTCAAGCTAAAGTTCTGGTTCTCTAGTGAATACCGAGCAAAGAACCAACCTAATTGCTCAGATTTGTCACAATTTCCGACGACTTCAACACCATTCCCATCCATGAGTACTGCTACTGGGTCCTTGTTTTTTAATCGACTATTTATATAATGGAATAACATTTTCGGTTTATATTTAGCCTGTTGAATAATTCTTGATTCATAGTTCTTCCTTGCCTGGCGAATGATTTTTTACAGCGTTTCTTTGATGACGAAATTCTTTGAGATGCTCTGCTGACCCTGTTTCCCTGAAAATCTTCCATTTTTATTCTTCTTCTATAACTGGCTGTTAAGTTCTATTGTTAACCAGGCGGGGCGACTAGTCTTTTTTCACCTTTACTTAACAGAAGCGATCAATGAGATCGAGTGAGACTGTCTTAAATGATCGCCAGTTATCCTCTGGATTCCCTTTAAACAAACAATCCCATCTCATAGACATCAGTTATTTCCTCAGTGGGTTAAAATCAGCCTTCCATATATTTCGCATGCATTCTGTTCCATTCTGGCGCTGAGAATAAAGTGAGTAATCCCACATCAGCGTACTATAGTCCCTCTTACCGAGGGGTGCAATTGAATACACTTCATAAATGCTAGAGAAGTCCTTCGTAAATACAAGGTCCAGACAATTTTTCTCTCTGGTTCTCTCTAAATCTCGTTGATATGTTAACCTTCTGTACCAGAGGTTGGTCGAGAGTGAGATCATTAGCTTGTGGCCGAAGGAAGTTAGTGCACCTTCAACTGTCAGATTTACCCAGTCTACCATAGGTGCATTGAAATCTCCAGCAATAAGCACCTCCTGGTGACCTGCTACTTCCTTGAGCAAAGGGAGGAGGGACTCATCAGCTGCACTTGGAATGTTCGGTGGTCTGTAGATCGTTAATAATTGAAGGTTTTGTAAACAATCCTTTTTAAGCTTTATCCAGAGAAATTCATATTCAAGGAAGATGACGTGCGCTCCTTCGACTGTCGAGATTCCTGTCTGAACATATACGGCCACTCCTCCTCCCTGTCTGTTTTCTCAGTCTTTTCGAAAAAGTTGGTATCCATCTATCGAAACCTCGCTATCTACGATTTCGGCTTTGAGCCACGTTTCCGTAATGGCAACGATATCGGGGGTTCGGTCAAATACTAGTGATTGGAGTTCGTCTACTTTCGATAGGAGACTCTGAGCATTTGTATACAAACATCTAAATTTAGACTGGGTAACTCCTCCATTTAGACTTCTGCGCATTTCGTGCGATTGAATTCTAGGGTCTGTCATTGCTTTCCGAGATGAACTGGTGTCCATCCCGCCGACGCTGAGTTCTGATGGGTTGTCATCCTCTGAGGTCTGGAGCGCCTTCTTTTATTATTCGAGCTCTGTATATTTGGGTACATCGTATTTAGTGTCCTCCATCTCGGCAAGGACCCACCTTGCTTATGTACGGGTTCTGCCATAAGAAAGACCTCTTCATAACTTTTATTCATCCGTCCGTTATTTGGAGCCATTTTTCCCCTGCTCGATCCTCCTCTTCAGTTCTGCTCTCAGCATCCTCATTTTATGCCTTTCCTTGGTTTCGTAATCCAGCTGAAAAAACACATCCCTGTGTGAGCTACGGAGAGCCGTTCTCCGTTCTAGGAGGCACGAAGCCTGAACATCATTTTCAAGAATGATTTTAAGAGGCCTTGGTGATGATAGTTCATGTGAAACATCCGCTTTCCCTTAACTGAAGGCTTTGTGCACTATAACGCATTCACCATCATCTCGAAGAATCAAATATTAGTATTCTGGGAAAAGACTGAGGTCATGTTCTACCCTTTCCTTTGCAATCAGAGAAGTGGACTCGGAAACCCCTTTAATAACGAGATTGCGCTTTCAGTTAAAATGTATGTTTGGTGACTTTGAGTTCTGATTTGTTGATAGAGCATCAGTATCAGGAAGAATTCTACTCTGGTCGACGATGTTATTTGCGTCAGTATGAGCAATGATTCCTAAAGTTAATGGCAAACCCCTTTTGGAAACTTTGCCAATTTGTCCTGCACTTGCTCCTGTAAAACCAACAGAAGATTGCACTTGAGCATCTGTCGGTAAGAACGAGCTTTTTCCGGATTTCAAACCCATTTTTTGTGAAAGCTTCTTGGCCCTTTTCGACTTCGAATTCTTCGTCTTCGGTCCTTCAAATTCGATGAGCCTTTCAACGTCGCACGTTGTTGTATCCTCCAGCAACGATACCGCATATGTTTGTATATCCAGAGCATTAGTGCTTCTGGCTGAGCTGGATGACAGTAGTAAGTTGTATGAGCTAGTTTTATCTCTCTTTCACAGGAAAGAAATGTCTACCGGTTAGCTATGCTCTGTAGACAAAATGTATTTTAGCTCTACATTAGGTATTCTTTAAGAAACTATATTTGCATACGTAATTTTTTTGTTGGAATTCTTGTTGTTACGGGTGTTCTTTTGCCGGATGAACAATGAACCGTCTCTCTTAGATCGGCCATTTCTTGTTTCAAGTTACCTATCTCTTCCTCCATCAAAAGGAGTTTCTGTAGGAGACTTAAATTTCCCATACACATTTCGTCCTCATAGGTGACGTTCTTTAGTGTTATCAGGCTTTTTGCGCGCTTGGCAGGAGGAGAAGTAATAACAGAATATCTGTTTTTGCTATACTTTTCTGTTTGTATACAATTTGTTTCATCAGATTTCCGTGTAAATGTGGCGGAGAAGTTAGGTGCGTCCCCATATGTTTTTTTCTGCGAGGGTTTTACTCCCACCCATGGCATTATTTGTTTCCCATGTGCAGATGAATCCTGAGCGTCTGAATTTTCCATACCATTTAAGATTCTATGCGAATGCATTTTATGGATAAATATTCTTAAGAAAATAGGCTAAGGTGAAATAATATTCAGCAGTCTGACTTCTTAGAAGCATGCAACGACCCTGCCTTTGATTTGAATTCCCCTTCCCCGATTGAGAGAAGATAAAGCAGCACACCGCTGATGAATTTTGGCAGCAGGTGAACGTTGAAGCTTGAATTTCTCGTAGGGACGTGGAATAATCCTCAGTGAAGTAATATTTTAATAGCTACAGAATCTTCAAGTCCAAGTAAATAACTCCCAAATATAGATACTGGACAATCCACTCAAGTGTTATTTCAAACCGACGTGTCTGCTACACTAAAAAGGAGACTAAAACTTCGTAAATGCAAAGAAGCTGAAATTCGATAGCAATTTCAAACGACGCGCAATTATGTACAATAGTTTATCCGCAAATGAGCATCTAGTTTGCATTTAACTGTGTCAACAGTTTCTGAAAGGACTTAGTCGTCAGGTAGTCAGTTCCATACTCGAAAGACCCTCTGCAAAAAGGCGTTCTGTTTGATGTCCATGTGGACAAAACTCCTCTGAAGTGTAAAGGGTGACCCCGCAGATGTTCCTTCCCAGCTAATTTGAAGAAGTCAGCACCTAGCGTGTCGTTTGAAATTGGTTTCGAATTTCAAGTCCTTTGAGCCTGTAACGAACCACAGTTCCGACAGAATTGTTTGAATGAACTGGGAACAATTTTCGTGCGGATCCCGGATGGGAATGGTGTGATCGATGGTCCGTGAAGATGGCCGGTGTTCCTTATTTCCCTACCACTGACATCTCCCCTCGTTACCGCCGTCGTACCGTCTCGAAAGTCCCTGACCGTCAGCATCTCCACGACCCTTACCCGCATTTTTGAACAGCACTGCACTCCCCACCGGTATCTAACTGATCATTCTTGACCACCTCCCACTCCAAGCGGATCGATTGTATAAGTCCCCAGTATTCGCTTGTATCTTTATATGTCTCTTTTACTATCTACAATTTGTTACTGTTAACATAGATACCTTACGTTATAAACTTATTCTCTCCTGATATCTATACATGTGTGCATGATGAAGTGTGTAACGATTCTGCTGACGTTATATGGCTACAGATTGTTCTAGTGATATATTCCACAGTGTGTGCTATCTTTGACATTCTCGGCCGCTACAAGCCTACGAGTTTTTAGTCTCTACCTCAGTGGTTCTGGAAAATTATTAAAGAATTGTCTGTTTATTCCCCTGAGTTCGTAAATTGCGACTTTGACGTAAGGATTCTGATGCTTTAAGAAAAGAAAAATTCCACTGCTGAGGATTATTCCCTGCGCCAAGATTGATCACAACTGGAATTAAAAGCTTCGATCTTTGTTAATTTCTGAAACTCACGCCAACTGTGTGCTCCCTACATCTGCTTCCAATCGCTGAATGGGCTCAAATTAAAGGCTAAGTCGTTATATTTTCATATTCTTATTGTTGAAGATCTTACCAATTCTCTGTTAATTTTATGGCATTCTAACATCAATTGCATTTGCTCTCTATCCTCATAAGTGTGCAAATCACAGGTACCTTAAGTTTATTGCCACGAAAAATTGGTCTATGACCTAGTTTTGCACATGCACCGCGAAATCGCGTAGGACCGTCTATCGACGCCTCTAACCACTCGGCCATATTGGCAAGGGATTTTGATCAGCGAATAGATAGACTAGCAGAAAATAGTTGCAACTGTCGTTATTCTGCTAATTGTTCACCTCCCGCTAATAGGGCAAACAGTTTAGTAAGCTCAGTTAATGTAGCTTACGAAGATGAAACTTGTATGGGTTGTTTCAGCCTCCTGTATACATTCTTAAGGATAAAGCAGGAGGTAGGCGATCTAAGGCAATAAATTTATAACTTTAAAAAAATCTATTTCTTGCCCACCTGTTGAAAAAGCTCCTGTCCCGCAAAGCAAAATTCGCATGCACGTATAGCCTCTTCAAGCTAACCTTATATTCACATTAAAGCCATCGCGTTTACCGAACCTAGTAAACTAAAGGACGGTTCGCTAGTTTGAAAGGGTGTCTTATCTTGTCCTTGCTCAACACCATCATCACTAAGCTCAGGCAGCATTAGCAATAATCTAGCCTTACAATCCAGCGCTACATCGCTGCTGGACGTTGCACCAACATGCGATGTTGAATAGTTTGGTGAGTTTGTAAAGCCAAAGAGGAAAAGGTCTAAGAAGACCAAGTCGTTTACCGAACCCAGTTAACCAGAGGATGATTCGCTTGTTCGAAAGGGTGTTTCATCTAGTCCTTGCTCAACACCATCATCACTAAGCTCAGGCAGCATTAGCAATAATCTTGCCTTACAACCCAGTGCTACATCGCTGCTGGACGTTGCAACAACATACGATGTTGAAGGGGTTGGTGAGTTTGTAAAGCCAAAGAGGAAAAGGTCTAAGAATACAAAGTCGTTTACCAAACCCAGTAAACCAGAGGATGCTTCGCTAGTTCAAATGGATGTCCCATCTATTCCTTGCTCCACACCATCATCACTAAGATCAGGCAGCATAAGCAATAATCTAGCCTTACAACCTAGCGCTACATCGCTGCTGAATGTTGCACCATGTCATGTTGAAGAGGTTGGTGAGTTTGAAAGCCAAAGAGGAAAAAGGTCTAAGAAGACCAAGTCGTTTACCGAACCCAGTTAACCAGAGGATGATTCGCTTGTTCGAAAGGGTGTTTCATCTAGTCCTTGCTCAACACCATCATCACTAAGCTCAGGCAGCATTAGCAATAATCTAGCCTTACAACCCAGTGCTACATCGCTGCTGGACGTTGCAGCAACATACGATGTTGAAGGGGTTGGTGAGTTTGTAAAGCCAAAGAGGAAAAGGTCTAAGAATACAAAGTCGTTTACCAAACCCAGTAAACCAGAGGATGTTTCGCTAGTTCAAATGGATGTCCCATCTATTCCTTGCTCCACACCATCATCACTAAAATCAGGCAGCATTAGCAATAATCTAGCCTTACAACCTAGCGCTACATCGCTGCTGAATGTTGCACCATGTCATGTTGAAGAGGTTGGTGAGTTTGAAAAGCCAAAGAGGAAAAGGTCTAAGAAGACCAAGTCGTTTACCGAACCCAGTTAACCAGAGGATGATTCGCTTGTTCGAAAGGGTGTTTCATCTAGTCCTTGCTCAACACCATCATCACTAAGCTCAGGCAGCATTAGCAATAATCTAGCCTTACAACCCAGTGCTACATCGCTGCTGGACGTTGCAACAACATACGATGTTGAAGGGGTTGGTGAGTTTGTAAAGCCAAAGAGGAAAAGGTCTAAGAATACAAAGTCGTTTACCAAACCCAGTAAACCAGAGGATGTTTCGCTAGTTCAAATGGATGTCCCATCTATTCCTTGCTCCACACCATCATCACTAAGCTCAGGCAGCATAAGCAATAATCTAGCCTTACAACCTAGCGCTACATCGCTGCTGAATGTTGCACCATGTCATGTTGAAGAGGTTGGTGAGTTTGAAAAGCCAAAGAGGAAAAGGTCGAAGAAGACCAAGTCGTTTACCGAACACAGTTATCCAGAGGATGATTCGCTTGTTCGAAAGGGTGTTTCATCTAGTCCTTGCTCAACACCATCATCACTAAGCTCAGGCAGCATTAGCAATAATCTTGCCTTACAACCCAGTGCTACATCGCTACTGGACGTTGCAACAACATACGATGTTGAAGGGGTTGGTGAGTTTGTAAAGCCAAAGAGGAAAAGGTCTAAGAATACCAAGTCGTTTACCAAACCCAGTAAACCAGAGGATGCTTCGCTAGTTCAAATGGATGTCCCATCTATTCCTTGCTCCACACCATCATCACTAAGCTCAGGCAGCATAAGCAATAATCTAGCCTTACAACCCAGTGCTACATCGCTGCTGGACGTTGCAACATGTCGATGTTGAAGGGGTTGGTGAGTTTGTAAAGCCAAAGAGGAAAAGGTCTAAGAATACAAAGTCGTTTACCAAACCCAGTAAACCAGAGGATGCTTCGCTAGTTCAAATGGATGTCCCATCTATTCCTTGCTCCACACCATCATCACTAAGATCAGGCAGCATAAGCAATAATCTAGCCTTACAACCTAGCGCTACATCGCTGCTGAATGTTGCACCATGTCATGTTGAAGAGGTTGGTGAGTTTGAAAAGCCAAAGAGGAAAAGGTCTAAGAAGACCAAGTCGTTTACCGAACCCAGTTAACCAGAGGATGATTCGCTTGTTCGAAAGGGTGTTTCATCTAGTCCTTGCTCAACACCATCATCACTAAGCTCAGGCAGCATTAGCAATAATCTAGCCTTACAACCCAGTGCTACATCGCTGCTGGACGTTGCAACAACATACGATGTTTAATGGGTTGGTGAGTTTGTAAAGCCAAAGAGGAAAAGGTCTAAGAATACCAAGTCGTTTACCAAACCCAGTAAACCAGAGGATGCTTCGCTAGTTCAAAAGGATGTCCCATCTAGTCCTTGCTCCACACCATCATCACAAAGCTCAGGCAGCATAAGCAATAATCTAGCCTTACAACCTAGCGCTACATCGCTGCTGACTTTTGCACCATGTCATGTTGAAGACGTTGGTGAGTTTGAAAAGCCAAAGAGTAAAAGGTCTAAGAAGACCAAGTCGTACACGGATTTGGCTCCAGCCTGCCCAACACCCGGTTCATCTGGACCTTTCAGACCAAGTGATCTGGTTACATGTACTCACTTATTTGAAAGGCCTGAGTTGCAAACGGGCGCTCGAGTGAGTCGAAAATATAATGTTATTATAAAGGGGTCCCAGAGTCAGCGTCAATAATTCCAAAGAAGCGAGTAAAACATGACTTGGAACTCCTTCATTTGTATGCAAAAACGTTGCTAACGGACGGCGAGTCCATCCACATTCTCAAGGCATATAGAATAGGGAAGGCTCTGTCAACACCCGATTCAAATCCTCGACCAAGACCTCTTCAATCATCATTGGAAAACGAAGCACAGGCACAGCTCCTGCTAAAGAGAAAATCAACCTTACGGGGTCTTCATTCTGAAGTTTTGTTTCAACTGGACTACGGGCTGAAAAAGCGAATTAACCTGAGACAATTAATAGTAGAACTGGAAACACAAAAAACCACTGGCGAGGCACATCTAAAAATAAGAGACGAACAGATAGTTCAAGGTAAACGAACATTTCTTTGACCGAAGGCAATCGCTCTGACAGCCTAACTGTCCCGTTTCAGAAGCCAAATCGTGCCCGCTTAAAATAATCGTCCTAAATGTCAGATCTCTGCTTAATAAGCTGCCTTTGCTCCAGACTCTGGTTTTTGTCCACCACCCCGGCATTGTAAAGGTTACAGAGACATCGACAACACCCTGTGTGTCCGACTCCAAACTCTATTCTAGGCTACGCCTACATTCGGAATGATCGACACGAGGGCCGTGGTGGAGGAAGGTGTATCTATGTTAAGCAACAACTTTCATTTCTGCCGTTGGATTATCGACACTTTATTGCCGTAGAGGAGAGCTGTTGGCTCCGGGTTGTTCTAAAAGATAACGACTCTTTACTCGTTGGTTGTGTCTATCGCCCCCCCCCCAAATGCCAGCGAGGATTACGATCTTTGTCTCTCACAGGCATTTCACGCCGCAACTGACTTAAATCTGAAGTACTGCTTGATTGCAGGTGACCTCAATCTTCCTGAACTTCATTGGTTTCCACCTTCTGGTCCTGCAAAGTTCGAAGACATACTTGAGGCCATAGATTTTGGCATGTGAGACCAGGTAATTTATTATTCCACCTGAGGATGTGGAGGTTGTCAGCAATTGTCAATGTCACCTTTAGATCCACTTGGGAGTTTTGACCATGCTATAGGGCTTTTAGCACTAGAACTTGAAGCTGATGAAACGTTTTCCAAAAAAATATAGTTTTTTCCGTGATTTCAGATCAGAAAATATGGGGAAATTGCTAACACATCGAAATTTCCACCAAGTTCTACGTCCACTCATTTCTCTTTTTGTTTCCCATAAGAAAATAATTAATTTAGAATTGTAGAATTTATATTTGGTTAGCACCGGCAAATGCCTTAAAGCTCTGTCTAAACGAAATAAAGTTATGACAATCTGTGCAGATAAAATGTACAAATACTTAATAATGTATACAGAACTTGTCCTGCTAGGTCAAAAAATAGCGATGTTTTGAAATTAATGGTGAACTAGAAAAAATAGGCAGTGAAAAAAACTCCTACCTTAAAAATTGAGGCAGAGTTCAATAGGCCTTCATTTTCGAATAGAAGGTAGGAGAAAAAACTGCTTAAGAAAATAAGTTCAGGTGGTGGAGTAGGGTACTGCAGTAGCATTTGTGAATGAGATAATGAAACGTCAAGGTGATTCGTTCTTGATCACTTAGGCATATTAAACAAACTCTCATGAAAATGCGTCAATGAACAAAGTCCTCAGCATCTTAGGATCCAGAATTGAATTCTGATGATGGTTAGTATCCAAAGAAACGGTAGCATTTTAGACTGTGGAGCACAGAATGTGTACGTCCGAATGACGTCATCGTTTGGATGACTGGTGATATCAGGAGACATCATGGTTCATGGGGGACTCGAGGTAGCGAAAATATAGTTTCAAGAGGGTCACTTAAATTCCCGATGGTCCTTTCTCTGAGGCATGGGGAAAGCTTCTGGGAAAAGATAAGGAAAATAAAAGGTTAAAAGAATTAGTGTTAAGATAAATGTGCAGTCTTTGCTCGAATGCAGATAGACTAGTTAACGACCTTATTTCAATTGCAAGTTATTCCAAAGAAAACTATACCTAGAGGATGAAGTCTACCTCCCTGTATCATTCCGCCCTAGACTGTCTAGACTCTCCCGTCGTTCTCATCTACAAAGCGACATTTCAGTCCTGCCCTTGATCTAGCATCTTTGAAGAGGCTAAGAGGCTCTGATGAAAAACGACTAGCTGATAAGTTCAACTTTGTAAAAGTGCAGGGAAAAATGCAGCACTCCATACTTCGAGCTGCCTAAGGAAACCCTAAAGCTGATGCTAAGTTGACAGCTGATAGCTTCAATGCTTTCTTGTCTAGAATATTTAGTGAACATTCTGTCACTCCCTTTCCTAACATCCAGTTCTGGACTGAAAACGTCCTCGAAACCATAACGTTTACCCTCTGGGACGTGACCGTAGCCATTCGGCATTTCGGCAATCTTACAGTCCTGGACCAGATGGCATCCCGGTCAGCGTTCTAAAGGCGGATGCAAATGATATATTTCCGTCCCTTCTATATAAAATATTTAATCTTGCTCTTGAAAGTGAAACCTTCCCTATTTCATAGAAGGAATCGCACATTCTGCCTATACCCAAACACGGCTGACATACGTCACTCGAGGACTGTAGGCCAATAAATACACTGCCAGCAGTCTAGAAGATCTAAGAGACCTTGAGCAAAGGCAAGATGATGCGTCACGTATCAGAGTATAACCTACTTAATGCGGCTTAGCATGGGTTACTCGAAAAAAGGTCTTGTGACACCTGCCAACTCTCTTTCTTTGATCATGTGCTACAATATAGAGACAGCGGTTTTGAAATTTACACCGTTTACTTCGATTTCCCGAAGGCTTTTGATCGTGTTGACCATGATCTTCAACCCCACGCATGTAAGGAGTGGAGTTATTTAGAGTAGCCTGCTCGGCCCGCGTCTCTTATTTGGCTTTTTTGTCAACTATGTTCCTGATTGTTTTCAGCATGGTAAACCCTTTATGTACGCTGACGATTTAAAAGTTGCCTATCGATATAAACCGGTCGATCGCAACATCGTGCTTGAGCTCTTAAAATAAGATCTTCAAGGCTTCGCTAAGTGGTGTCGCACATGGTGCCATTCACTTTTTTGGCACAAGTGCTCCGTTATGGTTATTGGCGACAACCATCAGCCCCATCAGAGCAAAGACGGTCACGACCTTAATGTGCCCGGAATTATAAAGGATCTGGGCATATCATACTCTAGTAGTCTTAATCTGTCAGAGCACTGCGCCCTGATTATCTCGAAAGCACGCCAAACTACTGGGTTTATTCTCAGAAATTTTAAAACCGTCAATATTAGAGCTAGCCTTTATAAAATTTATGTCAGAACTAGTCTGGAATACTGCTTGTTTCTATTAAGCCTTCCAGCACTTCTTTACAAAAAGAGTTATTTCTTTAAAACACGGAAACCTGTACTACCAACAATGCTGTGAGCTTACAAGCCTTGACCCGCTGTGGCTTCGCAGATTACAGAAGGGACTTTTTTTACTGTTAAACTTTAAAACAGTTGTACATTTAACCCCCGTACATATCTGAGGCAGCTCGACCACTCTCGGCGCACCAGTCATCGTGATGTATTTTTATTTCTTCCTGTGTCACGCACCGCCAGATACCGTCAGTTTTTTTCGGTAAACGCTATAGCAATCTGGAATAAGCTACCCAGAAATATGAAAATTCAGCAAAACTATCCCTTGTTTACGCGAGCTGTTACAAGTTTTCTACATTCAGGACACCTTCCAAAAATTTGGATGCTAACTCAGTGGAAGCTTTCTTCCGTTCTGGTGGTGTTCAAGGACTCTGAATCGTGTGCCGGACTTCATGCTGAAAGCAATATTGCTGGCTCTGCAGACCGTAATCGGCTTATTCCTCAGTCGACAGTGAACAGCCGTTCGCCGAAATACCTGCTGGTGCAGAATACCGGATCCATAACACTGAAAGGAGAAGTACTTCACCATGCATCTGTGTCAACGATTCCCTCTCCTGAACTTTAATATATCAATAACCCGCAGTTTTTCTCCTTAAAATACTTGAAAGAATTTTCAGGAGTTGTTTTCACTGTCAGCTCGACCCTCTCCTGTATATCTTTTTTCACCTTGCCTGAAAACTGGCAATAAATAAATAAATTCGAAGAAAAAATCGTGACCACTGACAATCACTTAGGTTAAAATGAGACCACAGCGTATTTGCCTGTAATTGAGAGGAAAAAAAATCAAGTTCGGCCAGTATGGCTTCGTAAGACAATGACTAAGTTTCTCGACCATCTTTGTAGTTTGCCTGCACTCGTTCTAGCTGTAGATAATTATTTTAGCCTACAGACGCCAGGCCTGGGCGACGTACTCCAAGGGAGATTGAACGGATAACTCGTAGGTTTTTCGGAATTGTTCCTTATCAATCGGCACAAATTCTCGTCTGAGCGCAAATAAAACCTGTATCACGCGCTTAGCTGCATTTAGAAACTGTGAAGATGGTTTGAGTGAACACTTAATTAGCAAAATGATGTCCTTATGTTCCTCGACAATTGAAAGGGCCTGCCTATGGAGAAGTTATTGGTAGGAATCATCCTCATCACTGGTCCTTCTGGTACAGAGTCTTAGAACTACACACTTCCCAACGTTAAAATTTACGAGCAGACCAGCCGCTAAGTCCGCTGAGATTCTCTTGAAGTGCGTGCCTATTGGCATCAGATCTGATGTCCCTCCACAATTTAAGATCATCTGCAAACTTGATGGTGCTGCCGCTCAGGTCGTCGACCGAGTCGTTGATGTAAACAAAGAAGAGTAGCGGCCCTAACACGGAGCCTTGGGGGACACCAATTAGAACCGGTGTAGGTGTGGACTTCGAGGTATCGATGAACACTGATTGCAATCTTCCTATAAGAAAATCTGCGATCCATGTCAGCTGCATTCCTCTTATTCCAATTTCAGATAATTTATAGATAAGACGTTTGTGTTAGGACACTGTCAAATGCCTTCTTGAAATCAGTGTAGATAACGTCATTCCTACCATCTTCGTCCAATGCGCGAGTCCACTGCTCCATCCAGAGTAGTACACTGGAAAGACAAGAGCGATTCTGCCTGAAGTCATGCTGGATCTCTGAGAGAAAGCAGCTTTCTTCCAGGAATTTCATAGTTGCCTTCTTACTTATTGATTCCATTATTTTACAGCAAATGGAGGTTAGGCTGACAGACCGATAATTTTTGACATTAGATTGGGCCCCACTCTCTTAGATGGGATATATACATATTTGCTATCTTCCATTCAGATAATCGTTTTCCTGATTAAATGACGAAATTAATACATGCGCTAGTGGTTTGTAGAGGTCGCCTGCCAATTCTCTCAAAAACTTTACTGATCTATCTTCCGGACCAGATGACTACGCTTTTTTTCACATTTTGCAGTTCTCGTTCCACGAGAGTTTCCGGGAAGTGTATGTATACAAGCATGAGACCGACGTTAACAAAAGCACTGTTGACATGGCGAAGCCGAAGCTAAGTTTCTCTAGTGAATACCGAGGCAATGAACTGACACAAAGGCTCTGATTTCTCACCATTTAATTACTTCTACGCCATTACCATCCATAAGTACTGCGAATGGGTCCTTGTATTTAACCGATTGATAAAATGGAACGATATTTTAGGCTTATTTTCTGCCTGTTGGATAATTCTTGATTCATAGTTCTTCCTTGCCTGACGGATCATTTTAACAGCATTTTGTTGGTAACGAAATTCCTCGAGAAGTTCTGCTAACCCTGTTTCCCTGAATACCTTCCATTTTTTATTTTTCTTCTGTTACTGTCTGTTAAATTCTCTTGTTAACTAAGCAGAGCAGCTAGTCTTTTTTACGCCTTCACTGGACAACAGCGCTCAATCAGGTCAAGTTAAATCGTCTAAACCGATCACCAGTTATCCTATGGATCACCATTGGGGAACCAATCCCATTTCACGGACATGAGTTATTTTTTCATCGCGTTAAAATCAGCCTTCCATATAAATAAATAAATTGTATATTTAAGGCCCAGAGGGCCCCACCATTACATGCTTGTTATCTCGATATAAATATGTACAAAGTGAATACTTGCTGCAGTATGTGAACAGCCATAATAACAGCAGAAATGAGTACTATGGTAGGTACATCCGATTAAGAACGATTTTCCATTTTTAAATTAATAGGCAACAATCTTTGGAATATTCTGTGAACTAGAAAAGAAGCAGTGTAAAAATTGCTAAGGTTAAATTGTGGGTGGAGTTCAGTGAGCCACCAATTTAAAAAGAGAAACTAGGAGAATAAAAACTGCTTCTCTAAAAAATGTTTATCTAGAGTTAATGGGATTTTTACGATGCAGTAGGATAGTACTGTGCGGTTGGTGACAAAGTATGGGGGTTCGGAACGCTCCTTATCGGGTGAGAGATAATAAAACAGCCAGAGCAACTGTTTATAACCAGGGAGGTAAGAAAGGAGGGACTCATCGTAGACAACAGGGTCGAAACAAAGAGGGAAAAGTATAAGTCACAAGATCATCACCGAGATGCGACCTTGCTGACTTCATAGACAATCAACAAGTTGGCGAAAATATCAAAACCCGACACGATTTTCAACAGATCCCGGAGACCAGCGTCAGGGTCGCAAAAATGGAGGAAAGTATCAAGGGTGTCAACAGTTGCGATGATAGTTCAAAAGGAGAGGACGAAAAAGCGACTGCGAAGATTGACTCTGCCTTCCATTCTCTTCTGGCGTTAGATAGAAAGATAGATGTTTTGGCATTGAGAATCATGTGAGAAATCCCACAGCAGCGTACTAGGGTCACTCTTACCGAGAGGTGCATTGAAATACACTTCGTCAATTTTAGAGAAATCTTTCGCAAAAAAACTAGTTCTAGGCACTTTGTTATCTGGTTCTCTCGAAATCACGTTAGTAAGTTTACCTTCCATGTCATAGGTTAGTCGAGAGTGAGAGCCAGTAGCTTTCGTACAAAGGAAGTTTGCGCGCCGTAAACAGTCAGCTTAACCCAATCTTCTGTAGAAGCATTGAAATCTCCAGCAATAAGCACCTCTTGATGGTTTGATACTTCCTTTATCATATGAAAGAGTGACTCACCAGCTGCACTCGGAATGTTTGAGGGTTCGTAGATCGTCAAGAATTGTAGGTTTCGTGAACAATTCTTTTTAATCTTTATCCAGAGACATTCATATCCAAGGGAGAGGTCGTGCGCTCATTCGACTGTCAAGATTCCTGTCCTTTCGTACATGGCCACTCTACCTCCCTGTCTAATTTCATGGTCTCTGCGCTTTCCTTTATTTTGGTTTTGAGTCAGGTTTCCATAATGGCAATGACATCGGCGTTCGGTCTGATACTACTGCCTTGAGTTCGTCGATTTTCACAAGGAGATTTTGCGCATTGGCATATAAAAATCTCAATTTAGACTAAGTAACCCCCTTATATGGACTTCTGCTCATTTCTTTGGGATTGATTGATAGGATCTGTCAGTGCTTTCCCGGGACGAACTGGTGTCCATCCAGCCTACGCTGATATCTTATGAGTGGTCGTCAACCGAGTTCTGGAGTGCCTTTCATCTGTTTTACGAGCTCTGTACAGGGAAGTTCTTCGTATTTAGCGTCCGCTGTCTTGGTGAGGATCAGCCTTGATGATGAAAGGGGTCTGCCCTAGGAACAACCTCTAAATCACTTTTATTTTGCTTCCCCTATTTTGAGCCATCTATCCCCTGTTCAGTCCTCCTCTTCAGTTCAGTTCTCAGCATCCTTATTTTGTGCATTTCTGTCGGTTCGTAATCCGGCTGAAAAACTCATCCCGGTGTGAGCTGTGGAGAGCCATCTCCATTCTAGGAGGCGTGAAGCCTGGACATCATTTTCAAGAATGATTTTAAGAGGCCTTGGATATGATAGTCCATGTCAAACACCCACTTTCCTTTAACGTAAGGCCTTTTGCACGACAACGCATTCACCATCTTGAAGAATGGCATTTGTGTATGCTCGGGAGAAACTGCGGTCTTTTCTATGGTTTTCTTTGCAATCAAAGAAGTGGACTGTGGAGCGCCTTTAATACAAAATTGCGTTTTCGGTCGAAATGTCTGTTTGGTGACTTGGTGCTCTAATTTGTTGATAGGGCATCATTATCAGGCAGTATTAGGCTCTGGTTGACGATGTTATTTGCGTCAGTACTAGTAACTATTCCTGAAGCTAATGGCGAGCCCCTTTTTGAGACTTTCCCAATTTGGCTTGCAGTGGCTCCTGTATCACCAGCACAGGATTCCACTTGAAAGGCTATCAGTAGGAAGGAGCTTTGTTCGGGTTTGGAACTCATTTTTTTGTGTTATCATCTTGGCCTTTTTCGACTTCGTCTTCGGTTCTTCAAATTCGACGAGCGTTTCAACGTTGCCATTCGATATATCATCCAGCAACGTAGCAACATTTGTTTGTGTATTCAGAGCATAACTGATTCTGTCTAAGCTGGATGACAGTGGTATGGTGCATGAGCTGGATTGATCACCCTTTCGAAGGAAGGAAACATCTACCGATTTACTGAGCTTTGTAGACACAATATCTTTTAGCTCTTCATTAGGTATGCTTGAGGTAGCTCTATTTGAATACGTAATTTCTTTTTGTTGAGATTAACCTCGTAAACTCAGGGGCTGA
>WEDG01001826.1:0-121781 GCA_017591395.1 Schistocephalus solidus
TGCCAGTCACACCCATTTGACGGAGCTTAAAGATCAGACGTTTGTGTGGAACCCTGTCAGAGGCTTTGCTAAAGTCAATGTAGACCGCATCGACTGACAAACCCATTTCTTATGATTTCGTCCAACTTTCCATGGATGTGAGCAAGTTTGTGAGGCAGGATCGACCACTTCGAAATCCATGTTGATATGAACTAAGCAAATTATTCTCTTCAAGATGCCTCATCAGTTCCGTTTTTATTATCTTCTCTATAATTTTGCAACAGATACTTGTGAGGCTGACTGGTCGGAAACTGTTTGGTGATGTCCTCTCTCCTCCTTTATAGATGGGGGTTATGTTGGCTATCTTCCACTCGGTAGGCAGAGCCCCCGCCTCCATCGAACTTTCAAATATCTTGGAGAGCGGAGAGGCCAGCTGGTCTGTGAGTTCATTGAGAACTTTTGCGGATATACCATCTGGGCCAGGTGATTTAGTGGGCTGTAGCTGTTTCAGAGTTTTTCTTACTGTGTCCATTGGGAACGACACCGTGCTTATTTTGCTTGTAGATGTGGCAGTACTGTAGTATTCATCCTCGCCAAAAAATGGTTCCTGGGTATACACGGACATAAAGAAATTGGATAAGAGGCAGGTCTTATCAGAGTTATCAGTTAACCTGTTTCCCTGATTGTCTTTAAGACAAGGAATGCAGTCGCGATTTCGTTTTGCCTTATAAACGTAAGCATCACCCGTCCTTCAAACGATGACGTCATTCGGACGTACAAATTCGGTGGTCCACAGTCTTAAATGCTGCGGTTTCTTTGGATACTAACCATCAACAGAATTCAATTCTGGATCCTATGATGCTGAGGACTTAAGTTCATTGTCGCATTTTCGTGAGATTCTGTTTCATACGCCTAAGTGATCAAGAACGAATCACCTCGACGTTTCATTATCTCATTCTGAAATGCTACTGCAGTATAACCCTATTCTACCACCTGACCATTTTTTCCTAAGCAGTTTTTTTCTCCTACCTTCTATTTGAAAATGGAGGCCTATTGAACTCTGCCTCTATTTTCATGGTAGGAGTTTTTTTCACTGCCTATTTTTTCTAGTTCACCATTAATTTTAAAACATTGCTAACTGTTGACATAGCAGGACAAGTTATGCATTTGTACATTTTATCTGCACACATTGTCATAACTTTATTTCGTTACTAATGTTTGCTTAGACAGTACCTTCCCGGTGCTAACAAAATATAAATTCTAAATTCTAAAAAAATAAAACCTTTTCGAATTTATTGGTATGTCTTTAACTATTTCTGACTCAAAGGCTGATCTTTATTTTCTCAGAAGATTCCGACACCGTTTTCGCTGTTTCTCAGAAGCGGAAAAATGTTCGGGTTGTTGATATCTGGCATATGTTCTCCACAGTCTTCTTTTCTTCTTGAGATTCCTTTTTATTTCGATGTTACCCACTCGGGTCGGGAGACGCATGATCGCCTTTTAAGTGGGCAGAATTTCTCTACCAATTGGTGAATCAATTTACTAATGAAGAACCAGGTAGCATAAGAGTCAGGTACATGTGCAGGGCTCCAGTCTATCCCATTCAGTAATTCTTTCATTTTGGGATAATCCCCTTTCCATACATTTCTCTGCCTAATTGCACGACGTTTGGGTACCGAAAAATGACTGTTCTCCCAAGCAAGAACACAATGATCACTTCGTCCAAGCGGCACGTAAGAACTTAATGCAAGAATGCAACTGTCGTCTCTACTAATGATTAGATCCAAAAGCTTGACTGCTGCCCATTTCGGAACCGCATCTTCATTGTGACATGTTGGGTTAGAAACTCGTCATTTAACAACGGAAGTAATTTCTGTTCGAATGCATTTTCCGATCGCGAGCAGTACATTGACACCCAATCGATATCGGGAGCGTTGAAATCTCCAAGTATTTATAAATGTTTGCTACGGCAGATTTGCTTTACCTCTGTAATGAGTGCTTCGTCCGTGTCCGTTCGCTGTCCTGGGGGTCGATATACCACGACAATATGGAGGTCTGGTTGGTTTGGGACTTTCAGTTTACAACAAATTATTTTGCAAGACAAGATCCTATTTAGCAAGGGCCCATCCGGAATGAAGTCAATGCCTTCTCGTATAAACATTGCGATTCCACCACCCCTACGTCCGTTTCTATCCATGCGGATAAGCTGAAAACCGTCTATTCGGACTTTTGTGTCTGCGATTTGTTCATTTAACCATGTTTCAGTTAGAGCTATGAAGTCAGGTTGTAAATGGTCCACGACCAGTTAAATTTCATTCATTTTGTTCAATAGACTCTGCAAATTTGTGTACATCATTTTAATCTTGTTTCCTTGCCTCGATTTCTGAAGATTTTTAGTTCTTTCTTCCACATGGAGATTTTTGCTGGATATTTCACAAGATATATCAAGTCTCCTGTCTCGGTTCAAATCTATAGGCATTTGATAGGGCTTTTGACCGGCGTAGTTGCCGTCAATTTCACCGGATGTTCCCATAAAAACGAGCGCACCGTTTTGACTATTTTGTTGTCTACTATTTTCAAGTTCTGTTCCCCCTCGTATTGACGTCTTTTCAATTCTGCTACCAGTGTCCTCATTTTCATCCGATCGGTGGGAGAGTAATCCGGCTGAAAAAAACTCCACGATGATTCTTTCGAAGTTGGGACTTTCGAGAGAGCAATAGATCTACCTGCTGTTTGCTCCCCAAAACGACTTTTAATGGTCTTGGTCGAACCTCATGCGTTTCATTTGTAACGAGAGGCCCCAATCGAAAGATCTTTTTGATGTCGACTGTCACACCAGTTTCTTGCGTATCATTCAATAAATTTTGGAATGCCATCAGATCCTGTTTTACCCTTTCTTTTGGCATTTCCCCAGTAGCCTCTGAGACTCCCTGAACTACCAGACAAAATGACCTGTCAGGAAAAAAACTCGTTTCTGCATCCTGCTTTCTTTTAGTGATTGAAGGTTGAATCATCCCCCTTGATACAGTCTTTAATACTGTGTTCAAATTTGTCTTCATCGGTGAGCCTGTTGGTTCATTTGCAGACATCTCTATGGACCTTTCAAACTGCGTGAGTTCTCCTGACAATGCGTTTGCTCGAATAGCACCCGGGAAATCTGAATATTTGTTTATGGCATCCAGGTCTGTCGATAAGTCGTAGGCCACTTTTCCGCCATTACTTTGCTGGCTACCATGCCCTGCTTCATTGTTGTTCGATGGACATGTAAAGAGCATGCTGCTGTCGCTCGTCCGTGGCAGTAAAGAAACCTTACGATTACTGTTTTTCGACTTTTCAGAGACCGTCGATCGCTGATTTACTTTTGTGCAGTCGGATTCTATGTGCACCAGATTTCCCGAACCTGGGGAAACGCAAGACATAACTTCCTCCTCGCTTATTTTCTTTCTGGTCATCTGTATTTCAACTGACTCAGAGGTTTGTTCTAATGACTCCGTTCTTTTTCTCCTTTTGTTTCGCTTAATGTTGTGCCTATTGACTTCTACCGTTTCCTTGCGATGATTATGTTCTAGCTTGCTGATGTTTTTCGGCTCATTTGCATCGTGTTTCGGCGAGTTAATTTTATTATGTTTTATGAGGACTGATATTATTTCCGATAGGAGATCGAGGTCTCCTTCTTATCTCAAAACTCTGCTTGTGAGTCCTCGGCATCCATCACAGTGTGCCAGCCCTTCACTGTTAAGCTTAGTTTTGGATATGTTCAGTAGTGCACTGCTTTCTTCATTATTGCTGCTTTGTGGTTCTTCTCGGTCCGCTGAGAGTGACTTGAGTATTTCTGGTAAGTTTTTGTCACATGAAATCGAAAACGGTTTACAAAGATAGGAGAGATCATTATTTTTTTAGTGTATACTATTTGCTTTTTCTGCTGGCATCCCGGGCGTGGCCGAGCGGTCGGTAGCTTATCGAGAGGTTGGTGTTTCGAGTCCTGGCTGAAGCGGTGAATAATTTTCTCGCGTGGTCGGGTCGTGAACATTTGCGTTTCTCATGCCAGCAAGATCTCTACGAGGATGCATTAAGTTTTAACGAACAGCTTAAATTATCAAGCGAATAGTTTTACTGAGTACAAAATGAAGTGCTTTTCCGAACCGAATTCACTATCGAATGTTAATACGAAGCAAAGAATGATGCAGCCTTCGAAGTGAGTTTGCCAGTGGTTCTCCGTTTGTTTCTGATGTAGACACCTTTCCTGGCGAGAGACTGTTTTCTGAAGCCCGTATGAGGCAGGATCCAAATGAAGCTGAGTTAGCTTATTATTCAAGATTCCGATATCATATTTCGTGTGCCTGAATATCACAATGTCTATAAACAATTATAGGCTGATCCTCATAAACAGTCAATATATGATCCAATGACAACTTATTTCATTAAGTCCTGACTTTGGGAACAGATTATTGGCCAAAAATCAAAAGCTTGGAGACGAGCGAATTTCAAACGGAGGTCCAACGACGCCGCAATAGAAACAATATGAGCAATAAATGCGCCTAGTCGTTCAAAACCACTTTAAAAAAACAATAAATGATAGGAATTTATTAATAATTTCGTATGCACAGTAGATTGGCATAGCAAATTTGTAATCAACGATCCAAACGCTTTCCTTGATCAATTGCCGATTCTCAGAGAAAAAATCCAGGCTTTTATCACGTTTAAGATTTTTAATCCAAATATAGCTTCTTCTAATGTTCCACCTTTTCTCCAAAACAGACTTATAAAAATTATGAAAGCAACTTAATTATTCATCTAAAAGCTCGTTTTCAGTTCACTTAAGGATTGCACAAATATTTGAATAAGCATCGAAAATTAGGTTTGCGTGAAATAAGCGTAGGGTGTCTAGGGCACTAAGTGATGCCAATTCATCCAAATGTGTTGTTCAAGTCTTCCATGTTCGGTCATCGGCTAAGTATCTGAATGTTACTCCGCCCTTCCTCGACTGTTCAAAAAATTCATTTACAGAGGATTTGTGCAAAGCAGAATTGTTCAATTCATTTTTTGCCAACAACTTTACCACTGAAACTAGCCTCAATCCCTCAATTCCTCTGCTTTCAAATTAAAATTCACTTCTAACAACCATTAATTTCTTGCTTTCACGTATTCAAAAAGAAATAGCTTACTTAAAAATTCACATTCCGTTGGAACTGATAATATTTCGAACTCACTTATTAAATAGTTAAGGGATTTTCCACCTTTACTTAGCAAATTATTCTCAGTATTTCTCGAAAATGGTTTCTTCCCTGATTATTGAAAAACTTCTATTATAATACCAGTTTATAACCAGTTTTTGCATAAGAAATCCAATTATTAACTTTTCCCAACATGGCTTTTTACCGGACCGCTCTTGTAAAACCCGCCACATGTCTTTTCTAAATCTACAAACCATTCTTTGTTTTGATCATCTATCCGTAGTAGTTATCATGCAAGGTACCGTATTATGTCTTTTGTTGTTCTTACTGTATATAAATGCTATTTCATCGGTAGTTTAACATGCTAAATCTTTTATTTATGCTTAAGACATCAAATAAGTATATTCCTTCTCTAACTCTACGACCGAACGATGCCTAGGTCAAACTCATTCGGACTAAGACGCTCTTTTGGTGTGGAGCTCCACATGGTTAATGGGGTTCTCACCTTCTAAGTGTCACAACATGGGTTTTGGGCCTGTAAGGCTGCCGCAACCGCTTAGTTTTGAAAGTTGCCCTATGATTGAATGTTCCTCCCTAAATAAATTATATCTTTCGCCTCATGCCGATAGAATAACGGCAAAAGCTGCTCAGATTTGCGGCTTTATTTCTTATAATTTATACCTTCCTGAACTTAAATTAGGACTTTATCCTATGTTTGTACTTCCCATTCTTGAATTTTGCTGTCCTTTTTTCGGTTTGGTGAACGAAGCTAACCGTTCAAAAATTGAAAATTTCCAAAGACATTTCACAAAAAAACTCCTGTTTCCGACTCTTTCAACTACTTCCTTCTCATCAAAGATGCCAGCTCACGAAGCTAACATTTCTTTGGGTCAGGCGACTGGAAGCAGGCTTTTGACTCCTTTTTTGACCAAATACTAGCTCAACTCTTCTCAAGCTTTCTGTCATTACCCCCGTTAATCTTCCTTATAACCTAAGTAATTCTGTAGTAATTAAACCTCCCCCTGCATCCTCCACGTGTAAACGCTCTCTCTTCTTTGCTTCTAGGTATAGTTTTCTTTGGAATAACTTGCCAATTGAAATTAGGTCGTTAAGAAGTCTATCTGCATTCAAGTGAAGACTGCTTATTTATCTTAACACTGATTATATTAACCTTTTATTTTCCACATCCTTTCCCAGTAGTTTTCCCCATGACTCGGAGCAAGGACCATCAGGAATTTAAGTGACCCTCTTGAAACTATATTTTCGCTACCTCAAGTCCCCCATGAACCGTGATGTCTCCTTATATCACCAGTCATCCAAACGATGAAGTCATTCGGACGTACACATTCAGTCGTCCACAGTCTAAAATTCTGCCGTTTTGTTGGATACGTACCATCATCAGAATTCAATTCTGGATCCTAAGATGCTGATGACTTAAGTTCATTGACGAATTTTTGTGAGATTTTGTTTCATACACCTAAGTAATCAACAGCGCATCACCTCGAAGTTTCATTATCTCATTCTGAAAAACTACTGCACTATTACCCTACTCTACCACCTGACTTTATCTTCATAAGCAGTTTTTTCTCCTACCGTCTATTCGAAAATGAGGGCCTATTGAACACTGCCTCCATTTTTAAGGAAGGAGTTTTTTTCACTGCCTATTTTTCTTGTTCACTATTATCTTCAGAACATCGCTAACTGTTGACCTAGCAGGACAAGTTCTGTCTTAATTATTAAGTATTTGTACATTTTATCTGCACAAATTGTCCTAACTTTATTTCGTTACTAATGTTTGTTTAGGCAGTGCCTTGCCAGTGCTAACCAAACATAAATGCTAAATAAAAAAATAAAAATGTTTTCAAAAACATCACAATACTATCCCATTGTATCGTACCAATCCCATCAAATCTAGCTATTTATTTTTAGAGAAGCAGTTATTTTCTCCTAGATTTTTTCTCAATTGGCGGCTCACAAACCCCACCCCCCGATTTAACCGTAGAAATGTTTTTTAACTGTTTCTTTTCGAGTTCACCGTATAAGCCAAAGAATGCTGACTATTGCTTAAAAATGACAAATCTTTCTGAATCGGATATGCCTACCATACTACTCATTTCTGCTGTTCATATGGCTGCTCACATAGTGCAGCAATTATCCACTTTGTATTTATTTACACCACGAAACTAAGTTTATAATGATGGGGCCCTCTGGGCCTTAAATAGACAATTTATTTTTTTAAATGTATTTTGAAAATCAATTAAGACAATTAAAGTTCATGCCTCTCTGAAAGAGCTCTTGTTCAGCTCTGAAAAGATTTAAGAAAATCAGTTGTACATGATCTTCCTTTTCGGAACTCGTGTTTGACAACAAATTATAAGAATTTAGGAATGACACCAATTTTCTCTTAATAATCCTCTCCATAAACTTGTCGAAGATTCCTGTCAAGCTAACAAGCCTGGAATGTTCACCTACGCCATGCTTCCGCTTTTGTGCAGGGAGTATATGCACTAGCTTATAATTGACAGCAAGTGTTTCAGAACAAATAAATTTTGAAAGAGCATTGACAGAGGAGTAGAAATGTCTTTGGAAAGTGCTTTGAGCATTTTGGATGGAATCACTTCGGTCCTGAAGATTTTTACTCGTTTGATTCCTTTAATCACCTTCGGAACAAAATTTCTGAAATCAGAGGAAGTTAATGTTTAGATTCGGCATGTCCTACGCCGAGGGCCGAAGGAATCTAGCGTCATTTCTAAAGACGGAGTGGAAGAACTGGGAAAGAACTCGGCTTTATGTCCATTTTCAGCAATTTCGATAGACACGGTAACCTCAGTCATGTGGATTCGATGCGTATTCCTTGCACATCGGCAGAGGTCGCTGTAGGCTTACTTTGGGTTCTGTTTTGCCTTTTGCAACAAAGTCTACTGGAATTTTTTTTCAGGTTTTAAAGATTAGGCCTCGCGTTTTATTTCTCTGCGTGATTTGACTCACAGTATTTTCTCCACAATTTATGCTTCCAGGTACTTCCTAGTTCTGATTGGCACTCGTCGTTGGGCAGTGGCTGTCAATAACCCATAGAAGAGCATTCCGGATCAACTCATAATATACGTGCACAGTTTCCGAAATTATTGAGGTACAGTCGAGGTCGGATAACTCTGCTCACATCTCAGGAAAATAACTCGCCTTACTTTTCACCTTCTTTCGTTTATTGAAAAAAAGGAGAATAAGGAATAGTCCCGCATAAGTACTACGTGATTGCTTCAACCAAACGGAGACATGGGAATGATCTTGTCAATGATGCCTGATGTTTTTGCAAAGGGCAGTTTGAGACCGAAAGCTCTTTGTCCTTCACGTGTTCTGGTTGGGTACAGGATATGTTGTGTGAGGATTGGCTTCAGATTTTTATACAGAAAACCATAATCAATAGTCAATTTCAGACATTCCGATTTAACAGTGTCCCCGTTAATTCCTCGTGCCTTGAAATCACCCATAATCAGGACATGAGGTCGACTGGAGAACTTTCCAATTGCTCCAACTGATGGGTGTCTAGGACTTTGTCTGTCCGAGGTGGTGGCTAGAAAGTGAGAACATAATGACATGAAGAGCCAAGAGCCTTGATGGGCAACCATAGCGCTTCCGTGCTGCACGTTATCTTGGTAGTTATATCGGACACTATAATGAATTCTTTCACATGCACAATTATTCCAAAACCCTGTCAGTTTTCTCTATCATTCCGTTTTATTAGGTATCCCGACAAGGATATTTCACTGTCTTGAATACTGCTAGACAGCCAGATTTCGACAACTGCTATCATATCCGAAGGTAATTCGGTAAGACTAATTTTTCGCTCATTAAATTACGATAAAAGGCTTTGGGCATTTGTATAAAAGCACTAAAAATGGTTCACAAGCCAAATTCCGTTTGCGTTTGTAAAGTTATAGGCTAAAATGCGTCCACGCAGACACCAATCCTGTGGTCCTGTTGCGTTGCTTCACGAGGTTCATTTATTTTGTTTCTTCTGCTAGAACACTGGGCGTAACGGAATAAGTTAATTTGTATCTGTGAGCTATTGCTTCACTCATGGCGTCAGCGTTGGCAGAGAAGCTGCCATCATCCTAAAATAAAATTGGCTTATTCAACAGAGTTATAAGAATTTTTGACACTTAAACTCTAATGAACACATTGTGTAACTTTGATTCGCTTAGAGCAGGTGCTCATTTTTATAGAACGTTGGTATTATTCGTTCCACAAACTTGTACAAAACTCGGTGACCTCGGTGGGATTCAAACCCACGGCAGCAAGTGGAAGGCTTGAGTAAGGTCAACGATCTATCCAACTGAGCAACGACACCCTACCGCAAGCCGTGAGTATAATCACAGTTTGGTGAAGTTACCCGCCCCGCCTACTACAACGTATGGAATTCACAAAATCTGATACATTAAGGTGACTGCCCACGCAGGGTTACCTTAGCAATCTATCTAGAATCCACCAGATGACTACCAGGCACATTTTATCAGATGATTTTGGCAGATTTGAATAATTCGTTAGATCCATTTGCGAAAAACTCGGTGTACCAAAGCCTTTCCCTTGCTGCCATGTTTACGAATCCCACCGAGGCTGCGGAGTTTTTCAAAATTATTTTAGACGAATTATTCTAATCTGCCAAAATCCTAAACTAGTTCTTTTTATTGCACTAAATAGGTTTTGCTCGTGCTCACAACTTTAATCCTCCGTGTTTTGAAGCGCAGCTTATGAAATAATTTACCGACCAATCAGCGCTGGAGTGTTATACGGCGTCTTTGGCGGTTTTTCCAGTATCTCTGTGGCCACAAATTTCTGACATTGAAAACATGTCTGAATCGAAAACTGACATAACAGAAAGGTTTCTGCAGGCATGTGCCACTTGTCTGCAGCCAGGAGATATTGCACACGAAAAGTACTTTGGTCTGCAGCACGCTATGTCTGCTATCGAAATAATGAATCCGAGTATGGACGTTGGAATGCAAAAGGACCGTCGAGTTTTATATTTATATGAGGCAGTGGAATCCGGCTTTTTGTCTTTCGCCTCATTTTCGGATCGAACCGTGTTGCTTGGTGTCATTGACGAATTATTAGCGTCTTTCGTGAATTGGATAACGGGCGATTCTCTGGCACAAACTGTATATACCTGTATGTACATGCACTGCATCCCCTTCATCCACGATCCCTATCTTTCGGTTTTTTGTGAGACCTTTCGGCGGTGCATTTTAAAAACTCGAGAGCTGATACTAGAATCGCCTGTGTTCGAAGAGGAAGATTTTTGTGCCATGACCTATGGTGTTCCCCTTGGGGTGGACACTACCGCCAACTTTCCGATGCGCACACCATCAAATTCACTTTTTTCTCTCTCTGATGTTGATTTAAATAATATTCTCATTGAATCAGAAAGTGAACTAGCCCACGCCGACAATGGGTCTGCCACCTGCAAGGCCATTGTCCACAGGATCCGATTTGTTCGACTTTATCACAGTGCACTCTGCACTATTGCGCCTCTTCTCACGAACAAAATTGATTGTGATTTTGATGACTTGGCTGGGGTTGAAGATGTCTGTTATGACGCATCTTATCCTTCGCAAAATGCACAGAGTTTACTGAACTTACCCTTGTCGATGTGTTCCCTGAAAAATATATGTGAATATTTTAAAGTTCTGATTGAGGACATCGCCTCAGTTTGTAAGGATCTTAATGAGACAGTCTCTCTTGGTGCCGCTCCAGGTCCTGGGAAGCACGCCCCTAGGATCCAAGAATATGGACTTCCAGGTTTCGAGCCTTTCCTAACACAGGCAAATTTACCCTCAGCAGTTCAGAAGAATTCGAAAATTTTAGACAGAAACCTGGCATTCTACTTTCTTTCGTGTGCATTTCTTCGCATAAAGTCCATCATACCTCAAGTTCAACGCCTTCTTGAGTACAACTCCTTCAGCTTCGTTTCTTTCCAAGAACTATGGTCTTTCCTTCACACTTTCGGACAGAAGTGCTGTCAGTCCGTCTGCGAAAAGACGATCAACTGTGATCCCTCCTCCGGCGATACCGGAGCTGATTCGTTTACATGCCTCTTATCCCGCTCGGTCTTGAGTGTCCTTGTCTCCGCCTTTTTCCACTGTTACCCAAAACTTCCTGATGGCCTTCAGTTTAAGCTCGGCGCATCGCAATCTGCGACGCACTTGCTCTTTTCATGGGTGTGCATTGAATCACCTTCTGTGCGAAAACAGCTTCTTAACCACCTACCTGTCCTGGAAAAATTTAACTCATTTTTCGACCATGTTGGATCCCAACTCGTTGCCGTAAGTTGTTTTTTCTTAAGCGTCTGTTGTTCCTATACTTATTGCTTTAAAATATTCTCTGTGTGAAACATTACTTGGGAAGATCAAATTCAGGTTTTTCGTTAACTGTTGGACTCGTGCTTTGAATTACCATAACGCTAGTGGGACAGTCCCTCGGTTTTATATTTTCGTTAGCTCGTCGTCATGGGCTGGTTTTGCTTTTCCATATATTTTCCGTGCAGCAGCGTTGATTCGGCTAGACGTAAATATATTGGCAGCTGCAGTAATAGCTGACGATAGGGTCTGCCAGATTGAACCTCCTGCTATCTACTTTGGGAATAAGGGTGGGGCCGAATTTATGGATTTTGACGAGTTGGTGGGAAAGGGGTGAATTTCATTGCCTTTAAGGGTTGCCTAAAATGCAATCTTTCTGAGACGCATTACTTGTTATTTCTGTTTGAATGACCTCGTAGTTCTGTTTTCCTGATGAGTAAGTATGAAGGTTCAGAGAACCGATAAACGACGTTACTGTCAGTTTCCAATGGATTTTAGAAAACCTCTCTGTCAACTGAACAACTCCGCAGCTCAGTCAAGGGAGGAGGCAGTCGTTAGCAACAGTCGATGCCTTTTGTTCCAAGCCTTCTCAGGAAGTGGATATATTATTAAAAGACTTCTTACGGAGCGATAATCGTATTATTATCACAATTTCTTCATATTTCTGAGACACGGAAGCAGTTAAACACATAATATTAGAGCCTTTTGCTGCTATCCAATCAGCCTTAGCTCTCAACCTTTTCAAATTCTCAGTTCCGTAGCTTTTGGAAGGAAAAAGCACGCAAAACGAACTGTTGGCATTACCTGTTGGCAGTTAGTTTTCAATAGTCGACGACTACTCCAATAAAAACCGTAGAGGGCGCTGCGTAAGTAATCGCGAGAAGATGGCTGATCCAGTGATTCAGGAAGGTACTTTATCCGTCCGCGGTCGGTCACTCAACTAATTGACTGGGAGATTCGTTTAGTTCGAATCCTCTGGTTGACTACTAAAAAGTACGTTTACAGGTGTCGAAGACGCAGATAAACCTTTAAGATATTGTATGATTTCCCACATTTTCATTATTACACACCTCGACGATTACCTATTCCTCACTGAGTGACCGCCTGTGAAGTTTCTAGCCTGAAAGTTCAGGGTGAAATATAACACCAGTATTCCTTTGGCTTTTTTGCATCTTCTACAAGGACGGTCTGTAAATTTAAATTCGATTACTATTTCAGCACTAATGCTCTTTCCTGCCAGTTCAGTAACGGTCCTAACGTTACCTAATGCTTGCTGTATTATGGCCACCTGCAGTTGCAAAATCATAGTTTTAAGGAGGTTTTAATCGTCTTTAAACAGGACGCAATTATTTTATTGCATCTCAAGAAGCATCCACCTCTCGACTGATCTTTCTTGTATCTACGCAAAGGCATGAAAAGGTTATTTCAGACCAAAATTGGGTCATTTTTCTTTTAAAGAACGAGTGGCCCACTGGATTTGAGGTACTATTTGTTGAGGACGCAAAAAATGTGTCGCACTGCAGTATGTTGACACCGGCTCTGCTCAGCCTCTTCTTACTGTCAATTCGAGCGTAATGAACGACGATTTCCATTCCAGGTGACTTGCGCGCGAATTTGTTTATAGTTATAGCTAACTTAAGTAGCAGCTGCCGTGCCCTCCCTCCCCCTCCTCAGCCCGGTGGCAAAATAAGGTTGGGACGACCGGCAGCATACTCTGGCGCTATGACTAGCAACGTTGAAAAACCGTCTACACGTGCCACACGACCTGCTCCACTCAAAACAGCCTAGATTTTAACAAAAGAACGGTTTCTTCCCGCTAAATTATGATACACGCTCCTTAATTTATGAACTCTAAGTTTGCCACCTGATGAGGTAGCTTTCTTATTAATGCCAAAAGGCGATCTCTTTTTGCTTGCCTTTTATTATTAATCTTGTGCATATGCTGTCCGAGTGTATGGTCCTTGGTACAGCTCGTTAGAGGGACCGGAACGTCCACTGTATTGCTAGGGATGAGGGGAAGGTCTTGTCATTCAATGCTCTTTTATTTATCCCCAGTCTTGAGATCGGAAACCCAATGGGAAGAGCAAGTAAAGCCATTGTCGCACACAGGTCCATTCCTTTTACCTTTATTACCCGTCTTCATCGATTAAAATGAACGAACTATGGCGTACTATGCTAGGCCGAAGTCAGGAACCATGGTCATTATCCTAAAAAAGTAACTGCAAAAACTGACTCTAACTGTCGGGGCTCTTTCTGCAATCAGCCTCTTTTGCGAACCAACGTTGTTCGCTGTGTAAATTGTAGGAGCAGTGAGCTGCAAACGAAGTTAGGTCCCCTTTATCAGACTTTTAGCAGAGCTGCCTTCGCATAATCTACTTCGAAAGCCGACCATTTCTCCTCGCGATTTCCTTTATCACGTATGGATGTTAACCTTGTACGGGAACCGAGAGTACTGAGGGATAAAACCAATTTCTTCAATTTTGCTCTGCAGATCTTTAGGAAATGCGCAAGATGTGCGTTAATGCCTTATGTTGCTTTCAACTTTGGTAGTCATAAAGTATGTTCACGAATTACTCCGCTCGTTATTTTTTAAGCTTTTTATATCATCTTTCCCTTCGATCCCCTTTTAAAACTTAGATCTCTCGTGGGTTCTGTTTCAATCGTTCTCGTCAACGTTCAAATATGGAACAAATATTTTCCCGGATGCATGAACTCTTGGAAGACTCCTGTAACATTGAAAACGCCCTCGTGTCAGCCTTGACAGAGAGCCAGGGTGCGGACCCACCGAACCACCTGTTCTCGCATTCACCATCGCCCTCCCTGACCCTACATCTTGCTGCCTACGTCTGTTTCTTTTACTACCACCTCGCCTGGGATTATGTAGGCACAGGATTCCAGTTGGGTCTCTATTCCTGCCACGAGTGGGTCTACATGTACAGCTTCGAGATAAACATATTTCGGAGCCTGACAAGCCTGCTGCAGCACATAATTACGCCTTGGTTGCGGGAGACGGAAGCTGGCGCTGGCGCGAAGTCCTCTATCGAGGTCACCAATCAGAACGCCAGCAACGTAGTCGGGAAGAGATCGGGACGACGTCGGCGACGAAAAGCTCACGAAGGTCAGGAGGCATCCCAGGTGACCACTGATTGCGTGAGCCCCAGTCTCCTAGTGGATCTTGATGCATGCGCAGTCGGTTTGGACTACTGGAAGTATCAGGTATTTTAATACTACCCCCTAGGGGGGTAGGGCGTATTTACATATCGTGTTTGTTGTACATCATACACTCTGGCCTGTGTCCTTCTCAGGTTGATGAGCTGTCCTTTGGTGCAGTTAGGCGCTCACCAGTTGCTTTACGAGACAGCGTCGTCTCGTTGTGCCTTGGGCACACTATGGACAAGTATGTTCCGTTACACAATCGGTGAGCGCCTCACTACCACACCTGATCACAATCGACAGTAAAACGAACCTTAGCACAATGGTTAGGGCGTTGGACTTGTAACCAGCCGATTTTCGGTTTGAGTCTCACCTGTATCAACACCCGGGGTTAGTTATGGCTGGCGGATGATGGCTATTAAGCCAGAAATGGTCATTCCATTCTTCCTTGTCTTTGTGGGTAATGTCAGTATGCCCATAAAGACAAGAAAGAATTAAATGTTTATGACTGGCTTACTAATAGTCATCAGCCAGGCATACTTAATTCCAGGTTATTTCATAGCTGAGGCTCGAAACTATTGAGTCACGGGCCGGAAATAGCCATTCCAGTCTCCCTTGTCTCTCTTGGTATCGTTATTCTGCCTGTGTTATTTTCTAAGCAGTAGGCCTGCTAGAATTAATGGTGCCTGGAATCAGCTGCGAATTTGTCACTTTATGATGCACGGAAATGATGCAGGCTACTGGTCCCAGACCCGCCATTAGTGTCAAAAGTTGCGTTTTTCGCCCCTAGTTATGGTAATACAATTGTTTTAAATTAACCTCAAAGGTTAATGGAATTGTGAAGGTGTTGCTTAATTAGCTGCAGTCATCGCATGTGTCCTAGAAAATTTTCAAGTGGAAGCCTGCAATCGAAGCCATGGGAGATACCTGGAGATTATTCAGTACAGTGTCATATGTTGCAAATGATGTCTTTTTCATTAGAAACGATTTTGCTATGCTCGGAATTTCAACGAATAAAAACTGTCGTCAGTGCTCTTTGTGAAATTATAGAATTTGTCCACTTAGAGATCTTTTCACACAATATTTGACAATTTCTTTGCACATTTTAACGGACAATATACCGCTAACAACTTTCATTTATTCCAACGTTGATTCTTAGCTAAGTGAAAACGCAACACTGCTACGTATGTGTGCTATCTGTTTACGAATACGAAATTAAGTATACAAAGGTATGTCTGTGTCAGAATTCAAAATGTCAGTCTGTTGCTAATCTTACTTCGTCGTACTTGCTCGAGGCTCGCTCGGCTCTCACGATACGCACCGACCGTTGAACCGTTGGAAGCCTTCCAGGACACGACACTTAGCGTGCCAGGGTAGCTTCAAGCGCCTTCCATTTATTATACTGAGACGTAGGTTGGTTTGTTGTGAGAATCGATCCCTCATTCTCAGCGTTACTCTCATGCGCCGGTCGGCCGTCTTGGTCTTTCAGTCATTTAGTGATGGGATTGGTCACAGTGACTGACCTACGCCTGAGGCCTGCCAACACACGCATTTACGACGGTATTTGTGCGTTCGCGCAAACCTAGCACCATCATATAAACGTTTTTCTTGAGCCAGCCGAACCCCCTTGTTTTGTTCCAGCGTAGCCTATAAGAACAACAGAAAGACTGTTTTCTTAATGAATAACCACATTCGTTAGGGTCCTATAAAGTAAATTGATCCGAACTTGAACACCGTTCGCCTGGCTAATCTGGTGGAATTCTGCCCAGATTAGTTCTCAATAGCGTAGGCCAGTAAATTTGCCTGTTATCTGTTTTTTATGCCGTCCTATTGTTTACTATTTAAAATTTCATATTTTAGCGAACAAAAGTCGTTTGTATGTCCTGATCTAATGCTCCTTTGCGCCAAAGAAGGGAGGAATTATGCATCCAAGTTTGCTGCTCGGCTCTCTTCCTTCGTATTCACGCCAGTAAATATTAATTTAAAACGAAGGGTTGCATATTCAAAACACTGCTTGAGAAGAATCCTCAACTCATTAGGCTCGTATTTACATCAACGGTCCCATTAGTCATCTTCCGATCTAGCACAACCAAACGCTGACATCGCGCGTCTTTCACTCACGAACTCATGGAATTGGCTCGAGAACGGCCCAGTAATGTCCTTCTGCATCGAAATTGCTTATATGAACACTCACAGCATGCCTTGCAATCGGGGACTCGACTCAGGAATACTGTAACTTAAACTCCTTGCCCATCAGCATCGGCAACAGTACCGTCATAATTAGCTCCTACTTTATCGCAAAGCCATACGAATACTCCGTTCAGCTTCAGCAGTTCCGAAATCTGATCACCTGATAGCGTAACCCAAATTAAGAAATATGAGCTCAGCCATGAATGGCTGTAATATTGATTAGTATGCAGCTGCTGCCAGCCGAAGTAAGTAAAACTAAACATTAGCTCTTTTTGTGGGTGCACATTGTTGTTAGTTGATTCAGCAGCAGTTTAGACTTATTTTTATTTAAGAGAACGTCTCAGGCCTCTTTTTGTTTCTGCCCTACCTGCCAATCAAAAAGATGGAGCTTGCCAACATGCACCGTTTCATCTGTGCCGCCACTATTTACGTATTGCGCGCCTTCCAGCACGAGGTTGGCATAGATCTGAACTCGCTGGAGCATGGCCCAGCGCATGGCCCAGTGCCCTTCACGCCTGGTCAACGCAGATTCTATGGTTCGCTGCGTACGCAATTCATACGTCGCCTTGGCAGCCTAATCAGCTCGCCTACCTCTCCACTCGCCGACCCAGGTGGCGTTTTGGCGGCCTTCAGGTCTGCCCACGAGTACCTCGTGATGGGCCACTTCGCTGAATGTTCCACCACGGACCTCTACCAGCTAGCCAGCAAAATCTACGGTGTGGCCAGACAGTGTCTGCGCAATGCTGAATCCCTGCTCGCCAAACTGCGCTCCTCCGGCTCCTTCTATTCCCCCGAGAGTGGTCTTCTACCGCTGGGTCCGGTGGATAGCCTGGCGGAGGTTGATCACCTGGCGAAGAACAACTACGTCGTGGCACGTCTCCTCGCTGCTCGACCCGAAAAGCGCCCCAGCGCCAAACAACTGCCGGCCAATCGGCCACCTGACCTGCGCTCTCCTCTGCTCTCAGTCCGGCTGGATTTCACCTTCCTGCCCAGTAGGATGTATCCGCTGCTTCGGTTGGCCAGTTAGTTTGGAAGGCGAGACTAGAATGAGGCCTATAACTTTGTAAATAAACGTTTGGGACTTTTATCACCCCCACCGCCATGTTATCCCATGTGATGAGTTGCCGCCTTTCCGGCCGCCTCCAAAAGGGTTCAGCTGTTGTGTTTGCTTTCTCTCCCTTATAGTGTGTATTTAACTTACGGTTTAATATCTTGCTTTCGATGGTTTTTGGATGAAAATTGGAATTCCTGAGCAACACTGTTTCTGTCTGGTATCGTTTAAGTTGCAAACCGGGAGTGATTCGGCTTCGCTTGACCGAATAGAAGGGTGTGGTTCCAGTCCTTTTCGCAACCAACAGTAGTCCAAGCAGGTGTGTTGCATTCTCGGTGTACTACTGAAACCTAGGCAGGCTTATGATTGTGTAGTAGTTTGGTTTCGGACTATCCATAACCGTCTGCAGGCGCGAGTGTTGAAAGAGGCTTCAACAAAGACTGGGGTCGGAAAAATAAGTAGTCGCGGACCAACGGAGACAGTTCTACAAGGCCTGGAGCACTGTGAGCTTAGGGTGGTGAAAGTGAAGTACCATTAAATAAGTTTGTCTAGTATCGTTGTCATGTGATGGGGTTATTAAACCAAAGCGCTCGGGAGAATAACCGCATAAAAACAAAATGGCTGTTGGGAGCGGCTTGTACGAAAACTGACTACGAGAACGAGGAATTTTCGAAGCAAGATAATCGAAGCTCTCTCTCAGACATGATCACAGTGCTAGTCCCAGCTCCCTCGCGCAACCATTGCCGGCCAAGCGATGTTCAGTCGGGATTTTTCGATAAACGAACGGCTCTGATCCGTTGCTCAGCGAGGCCTATTTGACCGTCGTCGCCAGCATGAACCCGCGACCTATGTGTGGCAATGCCTAAAGGTCTTTAGCAAAAGCCTTAAGCGTCTATGCTATGAATTGCCCCCAGACCTATTTTATTCTGTACGTGTACGGGACGGTCGCCTAAAAGAATTCAGTTACTATTTGTTTAACAGATGACGGTATCGAAAGTTATCGGTGCTAGCAAATGCTGCCGGCAACGGGGGTTGTGTGAAAATCTGTAGGCTAGTCGCGTGAAACGTCATCCGTCCTGAAATCATGAAAAATGACGCTGTGTTAATTAGGCAGTGGCACGTGTGCGTAAATATTTTCTGGGGCCAGTGGGAGTGAGGTGACACGCTGATCTTCGCCAGCTACTTGATCGGCCCAGACAGTCAACTTGGTAAGGATGACTCCTATGGCCGCCTTAACAGGAAATAAGAACAGAAACCGCCTGCAGTACATGTGGCTTAATACAAAATTGCGGAATAATTAGATTTACGGTTAAGGCTAAGATCAAAGGCTGAGTTAGTGTTAGGGTTAGGAGTATTTTAAGAGTAAAGGTTTGGGTTCGTGTAGGTTTCGTAGCAGTGTTAGGGTTTAGATTGGAGGTCCAGTTTATTTTTATGTTAGGGGTTAGTGTGGAGTTTAGGCACAGGAATATTAACCTTTCTTGAAATTTATCGCAAGTTTGCCTATGTCATACGTGTCATCCTTTCTTGCAAGGCCGGCACGGGGAACTCCATCCCCCCGACACATTGGCGCATTCCTCGCTGTGACGCGCTCGGGTCTCTCCTGACGCATTAGGAGTCGTGGTTTCGAACGGCACCAATTTGATCCCTCACATGACTTAATCTCAGGCTATAGTGGTCTATTTCACTTATGTGAAATTCAGCCCACCCTTACAGTTGTTTGATGAATACCATGGGGCCCAGCTCGTATGTTGTCCGCGTGGATGGGCAGTTTAGGCTCGCCAACCACTGCACCCAAGTCGGCCCCCGTCGTCTCGACATTCTTTTGCATTAAAAGTAAGGTGGGTGAGCGAGCAAAGGGTGTGGTAGATGCAGTGCAAGCCTGACGTCACTACAGACTGAATCATGCGCAAGTCTTTGTTGCTGCACGTGCTCCGTGGACAAGGCCCTGGACAGTCGAACTGTCTGTAGTAGGCAAGTAACTTATAAGACATGTGTCAATGTGGCGGGCTTTTTAAATTTAGCCGCCATTTTTTCTGCTCACCATTCGAGCGTTATTCTTCATATGTATCTCGGTTGGCATATTTTGCCCATTATTTACCGATTTTTAACCGTCTTAGTGTAATCTAATTATAATAATTAGGTCATCAACTCACAACGTTGGTACCGATTTGAAGGGAGTTCAATTTTACGTATATTTTACTACTCATTCAAGGACAATTCTTCACGATGTCAATCATTGCAGTTCTTGGAGATTCATTTGTGATCTTCCGGTATTACTTGGTTTGTGTGCTCAATCTTATTCACGGTTAATGGAGGACTTTTTGTCGAAAATTGTGGGATCAGACTTTCAAAATAAAGCATACCTCTCCCTAGTAACTAGTGTCCCATTTTGCAGGTGCGCGGTCGCTCCTAGCTCATAGATGCTATTAGATGATGGATACACACACACACACATATATATATATATATGCCGCGCCCGGGTTTGGGTATGGCTGGCTGATGACGGCTGATAAGCCAGAAATGGCCATTCCAGTCTCCCTTGTCTTTGTCGGTCATGTTATTCTGCCTAATTACTTAGCTGCCTTACGGCTGCTGGCGGGGCTTGAGAGTTAGCCCCAAGGCACAACGGGACGAGTGAGTCCTGTAACCGATCGGTGAGCGCCCCATTATCAATCTCAATATTCCCGATCGAAACCGGCAAGACAACGAGCTCGTGGCGCAGTATGTAGAGCGTTGGACTTCTGCCCAACAAGGTCGCGAGTTCGAGGCTCGGGCGCGGCAGTGCCTGGGTTTCTGTATGGCTGGCTGATGACGGCTAATAAGCCAGAAATGGCCATTCCAGTCTCCCTTGTCTTTGTCGGTCATGTTATTCTGCCTATTTACTTAGCTGCCTTACGGCTGCTGGCGGGGTTTGAGAGTTAGCCCCAAGGCACAACAGGACGAGTGAGTCCTGTAACCGATCGGTGAGCGCCCCATTATCAATGTCAATATTCCCGATCGAAACCGGCAAGACAAGGAGCTCGTGGCGCAGTGGGTAGAGCGTTGGACTTCTGCCCAACAAGGTCGCAAGTTCGAGGCTTGGGCGCGGCAGCGCCTGGGTTTGGGTATGGCTGGCTGATGACGGCTGATAAGCCAGAAATGGCCATTCCAGTCTCCCTTGTCTTTGTCGGTCATGTTATTCTGCCTATTTACTTAGCTGCCTTACGGCTGCTGGCGGGGCTTTAGAGTTAGCCCCAAGGCACAACGGGACGAGTGAGTCCTGTGACCGATCGGTGTGCGCCCCATTAACAATATATATATATATATATATATATATATATATATATATATATATATATATATATATATATATATATATATATATATGATAGTGTGGCTCACCGATCGGCTTAAGGAACATTTATGTTCCGTTGTGCCCTGGAACTCAGACTAGAGTACTCACAGGCAGTCGCATAGCGACGTGTAGCATATGTTGATAATGTGGAACCGACAAAGACAAGGGAGACCGGAATGGCCATTTCTGGCTTATTAGCCGTCATCAGCCAGTCATACCCAATCCCAAGTGTGGAACACCTGGGATTCGAACCCGCGACCTTTGGTATTTGAGTCGAACGCTCTACCATTGAGCCACGGGCTCGTTGCTTTGTCGGTTGCGATCGGGAATATGATGATAGTGTGTGGCTCACCGATCTGCTTAAGGAACATTTATGTTCCGTTGTGCCCTGGAACTCAGACTAGAGTACTCACAGGCAGTCGCATAGCGACGTGTAGCATATGTTGATAATGTGGAACCGACAAAGAATGGGAGACCGGAATGGCCATTTCTGGCTTATTAGCCGTCATCAGCCAGTCATACCCAATCCCAAGTGTGGAACACCTGGGATTCGAACCCGCGACCTTTTGGTATTTTGAGTCGAACGCTCTACCATTGAGCCACGGGCTCGTTGCTTTTGTCGGTTGCGATCGGGAATATGATGATAGTGTGTGGCTCACCGATCTGCTTAAGGAACATTTATGTTCCGTTGTGCCCCTGAACTCAGACTAGAGTACTCACAGGCAGTCGCATAGCGACGTGTAGCATATGTTGATAATGTGGAACCGACAAAAGACAAGGGGAGACCGGAATGGCCATTTCTGGCTTATTAGCCGTCATCAGCCAATCATACCCAATCCCAAGTGTGGAACACCTGGGATTGGGTATGACTGGCTGATGATGGCTAATAACCAGAAAATGGCTATTCCACTCCTTGTCTTCAGTTCGATATCATATATATATATATATATATATATATATATATATATATATATATATATATATATATATATATATATATATATATGGCACATATATTATACCGTACTTCCGACATAGGTACTAGCTAAAAGCCCAGACACGTGTTTCGCCGAAGTTTCTGCTGCTGCGTACCGCAGCAACGAGGGGTTCGGCTCCTCAATGGGTCCCTCAGCGTTCTCTATGCGGTTTTTGGTATATGGACTCCAGAGAATAATCAAGAAAATAATTTCTGAAATTATTAAGTGCTCTTACGTTCGATGAGCTGCGCCCGGAGGGCCTGGTAGGCTGCCGGAAGGGCGACACAATGGTTGATTGACGTTGTTCTTAAATTACCACAGTAAGCACCCGTTGTGCCACAAACGCAGCTGTGTGCGAACTCTCTACAGAAGGGCAGTGACACATTGCAGCGAGTCAGACGACAAAAAGGGCAGAACTCCCCTACCTCCAGCGCCTTTTCATGGCCAACGGATACCCTCGTAACTTCATCGAGCGCAGCAGGCTGGCCAAACCAAGACAGAATCTAACAAAGACAAGGGAGACCGGAATAGCCATTTCTGAGCTTATTAGCCGTCATCAGCCGGTCATACCCAATCCCAAGTGTAGCACACCTGGGATTTGATACCCCGACCTTTGGTATTTGAGTCAGAACGCTCTACCATTGAGCCACGGGCTCGTTGATTTGTACGGTAGTGATCGGAAATATGATGATAGTGGGAGGCTCACCGATCTGCTTAAGGAACATGTATGTTCCGTTGTGCCTCTGGAGCTCAGACTAGAGCCCTCGCAGGCGGTCGCATAGCGACGTGTAGCATATGATGAAATTGAACCGACAAAGACAAAGGGAGACCGGAATGGCCATTTCTGGCTTATTAGCCGTCATCAGCCAGTCATACCCAATCCAAAGTGTGGCACACCTGGGATTTGAACCCGCGACCTTTTAGTATTAGAGTCAAACGTCTCTACCATTTGAGCCACGGGCTCGATGATTTGTCCGTTGTGATCGGGAATATGATCATAGTGGGAGGCTCACCTGGGATTTGAACCCGCGACCTTTGATATTTGAGTCGAACGCTCTACCATTGAGCCACGGGCTCGTTGATTTGTCGGTTGTGATCGGGAATATGATGGTAGTGGGAGGCTCGCGATTCTGCTTAAGGATCATGTATGTTCCGTTGTGCCCTGGAGCTCAGACTAGAGCCCTCGCAGGCAGTCGCAGAGAGACGTGTAGCATATGAGAAAATTGAACCAAAAAAGACAAGGGAGACCGGAATGGCCATTTCTGGCTTATTAGCCGTCATCAGCCAGTCATACCCAATCCCAAGTGTGGCAAATTTGGGATTCGAACCCCCGAACTTTGCTATTTGAGTCGAACGCTCTACCATTGAGCCACGGGCTCGTTGTTTTTGTCGGTTGTGATCGGGAATATGATGATAGTGTGGGGCTCACCGATCTGCTTAAAAAACATGTATGTTCCGTTGTGCCCTGGAGCTCAGACTAGAGCCCTCGCAGGCGGTCGCATAGTGACGTGTAGCATATGATGAAATTGAACCGACAAAGACAAGGGAGACTGGAATGGCCATTTCTGGCTTATAGTCGTCATCAGCCAGTCATAACCAATCCCAAGTGTGGCACACCTGGGATTTGAACACGCGACCTTTAGTATTTGAGTTGAACGCTCTATCATTAAGCCACGGGCTCGCTGATTTTGTCCGTTGTGATCGGGAATATGATGATAGTGGGAGGCTCACCGATCTGCTTAAGGAACATGTATGTTCCGTTGTGCCCTGGAGCTCAGACTAGAGCCCTCGCAGGCGGTCGCATAGTGACGTGTAGCATATGATAAAATTGAACCGACAAAGACAAGGGAGACCGGAATGGCCATTTCTGGCTTATTAGCCGTCATCAGCCAGTCATACCCAGTCCCAAGTGTTGGACACCTGGGATTCGAACCCGTGACCTTTGGTATTTGAGTCGAACGCTCTACCATTGAGGCACGGGCTCGTTGTTTTTGTCGGTTGTGATAAGGATTATGATGATAGTGTGGGGATCACCGATCTGCTTAAGGAACATGTATGTTCCGTTGTGCCCTGGATCTCAGACTATATCCCTCGCAGGTGGTCGCATAGCGACGTGTAGCATATGATAAGATTGAACCGACAAAGACAAGGGAGAACGGAATGGCCATGACAAGCTTTTTAAGTCGTCATCAGCCGGTCATACCCAATCCCAAGTGTAGCACTCCTGGGATTTGAAACCGCGACCTTTAGTATTTGAGTCGAACGCTCTACCATTGAGCCACGGGCTCGTTGATTTGTACGTAGTGATCGGAAATATTATGATAGTGGGAGGCTCACCGATCTGCTTAAGGAACATGTATGTTCCGTTGTGCCCTGTAGCTCAGACTAGAGCCCTCGCAAGCGGTCACATAGCGACGTGTAGCATATGATAAAATTGAACCGACAAAGACAAGGGGAGACCGGAATGGCCATTTCTGGCTTATTAGCCGTCATCAGCCAGTCATACCCAATCCCAAGTGTGGCACAAGTGGAATTTGATCCCCCGACCTTTGTTATTTAAGTCGAACGCTCTACCATTGAGCCACGGGCTCGTTGATTTGTACGTAGTGATCGGAAATATTATGATAGTGGGAGGCTCACCGATCTGCTAAAGGAACATGTATGTTCCGTTGTGGCCTGGAGCTCAGACTAGAGCCCTCGCAGGTGGTCGCATAGTGACTTGTAGCATATGATGAAATTGAACCGACAAAGACAAGGGAGACCGGAATGGCCATTTCTGGCTTATTAGCCGTCATCAGCCAGTCATACCCAATCCCAAGTGTGGCACACCTGGGATTTGAACCCGCGACCTTTAGTATTAGAGTCAAACGCTCTACCATTGAGCCACGGGCTCGATGATTTGTCCGTTGTGATCGGGAATATGATCATAGTGGGAGGCTCACCTGGGATTTGAACCCGCGACCTTTGATATTTGAGTCGAACGCTCTACCATTGAGCCACGGGCTCGTTGATTTGTCGGTTGTGATCGGAAATATGATGATAGTGGGAGGCTCGTGATTCTGCTTAAGGATCATGTATGTTCCGTTGTGCCCTGGAGCTCAGACTAGAGCCCTCGCAGGCGGTCGCATAGTGACGTGTAGCATATGATGAAATTGAACCGACAAAAGACAAGGGAGACCGGAATGGCCATTTCTAGGCTTATTAGCCGTCATCAGCCAGTCAAACCCAATACCAAGTGTGGCACACCTGGGAATCGAACCAGCGACCTTTGATATTTGAGTCAAACGCTCTACCATTGAGCTATGGGCTCGTTGATTTGTCGGTTGTGATCGGGAATATGATGATAGTGGGAGGCTCACCGATCTGCTTAAAGAACATGTATGTTCCGTTGTGCCCTGGAGCTCAGACTAGAGCCCTCGCAGGCGGTCGCATAGCGACGTGTAGCATATGATGAAATTGAACCGACAAAGACAAGGGAGACCGGAATGGCCATTTCTGGCTTATTAGCCGTCATCAGCCAGTCATACCCAATCCCAAGTGTGGCACACCTGGGATTTGAACACGCGACCTTTAGTATTTGAGTCGAACGCTCTACCATTGAGCCACGGGCTCGTTGTTTTGTCGGTTGTGATCGGGAATATGATGATAGTGTGGGGCTCACCGATCTGCTTAAGGAACATGTATGTTCCGTTGTGCCCTGGAGCTCAGACTAGAGCCCTCGCAGGTGGTCGCATAGCGACGTGTAGCATATGATGAAATTGAACCGACAAAGACAAAGGGAGACCGGAATGGCCATTACTGGCTTATTAGCCGTCATCAGCCAGTCATACCCAATCCCAAGTGTGGCACACCTGGGATTTGAACCCGCGACCTTTGGTATTTGAGTCGAACGCTCTACCATTGAGCCACGGGCTCGTTGATTTGTCGGTTGTGATCGGGAAATATGATGATAGTGGGAGGCTCACCGATCTGCTTAAGGAACATGTATGTTCCGTTGTGCCCTGGAGCTCAGACTAGAGCCCTCGCAGGCGGTCGCATAGCGACGTGTAGCATATGATGAAATTGAACCGACAAAGACAAGGGAGACCGGAATGGCCATTTCTGGCTTATTAGCCGTCATCAGCCAGTCATACCCAATCCCAAGTGTGGCACACCTGGGATATATATATATATATATATATATATAATTGAAGCAGCAAGTTGCCCCGATATTGGGGAACCGGTAAAGGTGCCCTTGTTCATAGTATTTGTCATTGAACTGACAAAAAGTTCTTCAGGCATGTCTGAAACGTGCTGTTTTGGAATGCCGATAGGATTTTTCCTCTGAGGCATCGTTCTATGCTATCAAACGCAGAACCTTGTTTCTAAAGGAGCTATTGTGCCGCGGAAAATTTATTCCTTACCTTACATGCAAAGGTGTTTCCGAAACAAGCTCTCGACAATTAAGTCACTTAGGCATCTCTGTCGCCAACAAGCCTGCATCCTCCATACGCGCAACCCTATGCCGAGTAAAAGGACCCAATACCCTAAAGAACAAAGTACGCGATTTCATCTACCGCACACAATGTGCCAACTGCCCTTCTGTTTACGTTGGTCTAAGCGGCACTCCAGCACGACCAGCATTAACCGCCAAGTCGATCTAGACACTCATTACGAAGAGTTACGTGCACGACTAACTAACGAGCGCCTACGCCCTAGCAACGACTGATAATCCTTGCGGCATTTCGAATCTCGCTTTTTCGCCACCCCAGCTCACACATGGCGAACTGCCATTAAATGATCCAACACCTCCAACCAGCGCAGTGACCCCTGCATTCAACCCGGATCAGCGAAGGGTAATCCAGCCGGTCGTAGTTACTCGCCGCCCACCTCCCTCTCCAAAACAAGCAAACGTACTTCTTCTCCCCTCACCTCCCCGTCCAAAAACATGCCCCAATTAAGTATCAACCTACCACCGCCCTCACACCAGCTGTTTGTTTTTCGCTGTCTCTCCTGTCGCGCCGACTACGCTAGTTCGACCACCTCACTTTTATCCTCTGTTCATTTCGTCTGACGACGGGTTGGTGTCACCAACTTCAAATTTACGAGTACAACTCGATTTTTCCGAAGAGCGTTTTCTTTTTCATTATACTATCTCGGACGCAAAACCACCTCAGTTATTCAATATATATATATATATATATATATATATATATATATATATATATATATATGTATATATATATATATATATATATATGATAGTGTGGGACTCACCGATCTGCTTAAGGAACATGCATGTTCCGTTGTGCCCTGAGCTCAGACTAGAGCCCTCGCAGGCGGTCTCATAGCGACGTGTAGCATATGTTGATAGGTGGAACCGAAAAACAAAAGGGGAGACCGGAATGGCCATTTCTGGCTGATAGCCGTCATCAACCAGAATCCCAGGTGTGCCACACTTATGATTGGGTATGACTGGCTGATGACGGCTAATAAGCCAGAAATGACCATTCCGGTCTCTCTTGTCTTTGTCGGTTCCACCTTATCTTATATATATATATATATATATATATATAACAGGTTTTGTACCAAACCAAAGTTAAAAAGTTCCCTAAGTAGTGGCTGCGTATATGCATATTTCACTATCATTGGTGTATTTGTTTTAGATGTGGGTCATTGTTCAGCAGAAATGGATGTATCTAGAGGCGATCTTCATGGGTGGCGATATTGCAAACCAATTACCACAGGAGGCCAAAAAGGTTTGAAGCCCTTGACAAGAATTTCCGTAAGGTAAGCACGCAGTCAGCGTTTGATTTCCAGCGAACACCGGGTTAATTAAAAGTTATAATAAGCATCATGTAAGATAACAATCAAAGGGATGCCTGTTAGCACATTATATGGGTAACGAAGGCTACTACCTGAGCTGAGAACTTTCTTGCGAGACAAACCGGTATACCGATGCGAAGATGCAAGATAATTTGACCGCCACTGGGACGAGATTAACCCCGAGGCGAGTGCGGCCCTGATCAACACTGTTTCAATCTCCTTCCTCTTCCTAATCCCACAAAGTTGCAATGGTGAGACAACAAAAGATGGCCATTTCTGAGTTTTACACACCACCTGATCCCTAACTCCACATGACCCGGTCCTCAGTGGACTAGTCTCAAAGATCAACCAAGCGAAAGCTCCACATTAAAAACGAACCACTTCACTTTGAACCTCATTTTAAAGAAGGCTTGAGCTATCCAGTCAGCTGTTGGCCTTCCAAGACATGACTGTTAGCGCATCGTGATAGGTTGAGGCGCGTTCGATCTGTCATATTAAGGAATGTGCCTATTTTCATAAGGAAGTTACTCTGAGAATCCGGCTCACTTGATCTTCCCTTCCCTCATGGTATTTTGCTGCTATGCGTGTGACCGAATAGGCTGGTGCATGGTCAAAGTGTATTTGTGTGTACAATCAGAGAGCTGATGTGTGCAGAGGTGGTCGAACAGGCTCACCACACGGTTTTGAATGTCTTAGAGCAGTGTGGAACGGTAAATCGTGCACATCAGGTCCTGATTCATCAGATTTGTTTGTCTATTTTCTATATTTATCTTGCTGAGATCTATGTTTCTTCATCGATTTGGTCTCAGAAAAATAAAATTTCGTGCTCGTCTAGCCTTTGCTCCTAGTGGCATGCACCACTCCTTTACAAGTTGCCTTGTCGCTGTGCGATCGGCCCAAGTTACACGGACCTGGGTATGGGACATGGCTGGCTGAAGATTTCCGATAAGGCTCATTCGAAGTAGTTATCTACCAGATACATCTCCACAGAAAGTTACCAAGTTGGCAATTATGGCGAGTGCATCTGGATGCAAAGAATGAGTTGATATCATTTAAATAACTGCCATAATACCTTGCTAACCAGTATCCTTTTTACGCCTATTAATGATCATGAATAGTGCTCAGAACGTACAATTTATCGTGAAGTGCTGCTTGGCTGATCGAAAACTCGACAGTCTACGCCAGATTCAAAACGAGTTAGAGTACTGTCAAAAGGCCCTTTAATGACTACTTGGATGCGAAACGCAATGCCTTCCCGCGCTTTCCATTTCATCTCCGACGACAATGTGCTTAGCATTCTTGGTGGTAAGGAGGCCCAAGCGATCCAGGAACACATAGTCAAGGTAGGTACTGTGAAAAACAGGTAAGGTGTTATTTTGCTTGTTTATTTCTATGCGGAATTTGCTTCAGTTGCCAAGATAGTGTCCGGTCCACGAAACAATAAGAAATGTATGCCGTAAAAATAGGCAAGATCCCAACCCCATGAAATTTCCAATCCGTGCTTGATCTCCTCCAAAGAGCGTATCATTGAAAGTGTTCCCGCTCACCCTAGGAGGGAGATTGTACGTGCGTCCCGGAGCGTAAGTGCAAACGTCCTCGTTACACATACACGACAGTTCGACCGTCGTAGTCCGACGATGTCCACCGCATGCTCCATGGGAAAGTGGAGCAGGGACGGTGACTTGCGCGCGATGTATTTTAAAGTGAAAGTAGCCTTGCACTGCAGCTACCGCATCTCTCATCCTCCCCACCTGAGCCCCGGTGTCAAGACAGAGTCAAGAAGACCGGAGAGAGGACGCAGGTGGCTGGCGCGGCTGGGTCTCCCAGTCTAGGCGTGCCACCACATCTCCATGTTCGGCAGTTGTTATGGGAGCGCAACCCGAGTAGCATGCCCTGTCGTGCGTCATTTTGCCCCGTGTTGGTCCAACGCATCTACCACGTGGCCCGTTTGGGGGCACGCACACATACACACGACAGTTCGACCGTCGTAGTCCGACGATGTCCACCGCATGCACCATGGGAAAGTGGAGCAGGGACGGTGACTTGCGTGTGAGTTTTAGTTTTAAAGTGATAGTAGACTTGCGCTGCATCTACCGCACTCTCCTCCCTCCCGCACCTGAGCCCGGTGTCAGAGACAGAGTCAAAGAAGACCGGAGGCGAGAAGGACGCAGGTGGCTGGCGCGGCCGGGTCCCTAGAGTCCTAGCCGCCTAGGCGTGCCACCACACTCTCCATGTTCGGCATTTGTTATGCGCAGCCAACCGAATAACGCCACCCAGCTGCCCTCATGTGCCCCGTGTTGGTCCAACGCATCTACCCGCGTGGCTCCGTTTAGGGGCACACCCACGACAGTTCGACCGTCGTAGTGCGACGATGTCCACCGTATGCGCCATGGGAAAGTGGAGCGGGGACGGTGACTTGCGCGTGATTGAGTTGTAAAGTGATAGTAGCCTTGCGCTGCAGCTTACCGCACTCTCTCCTCCTCCCCCACCTGAGCGGTGTCAAGACAGAGTCAAGAAGACCGGAGGTGGAGAGGACGCAGGTAGCTGGCGCGGCTGGGTCCCCTAAGTCCTAGGCGTGCCACCACATCTCCATGTTCGGCAGTTGTTATGGGGCGCAACCCGAATAACGCCTGTCGTGCCCTCATTTGCCCCGTGTTGGTCCAACGCATCTACCATAGCCTTGCGCTGCAGCTACCACACTCACTCCTCCTCCCCACCTGAGCCCGGTGTCATGACAGAGTCAAGAAGACCGGAGACGGGAGAGGGTGCAGGTGGCTGGCGTCACCTGAACCGCCCCTGGACGTACCACCACATCTGGCTCGGATCTCACGGAGTGGGAGTACCATAAACGCCACATTAAGAAGGAGCCATTGTAACAGGACTCTCAGTCCGTCAGTCAGCCACACCACACAAGGCACACATTGGGTTGACCACGCGGTTCGAGCAATCCCTTCAGCTGACAACCTTCCAAGCTACGGCCTTTAGCGCACCGTGATAGTTTCAAGTGCGTAAGATTGTTAACAGGGAGGAAATGCGCTGAGCTGTCGACCTCACACTCTACCCCACACCCACGATCAGACCACTGTCCGATCCGGTCAGTTGTCTGATGTTGGAGTGGGCGCATTGGGTGACAGGTCGGCGTACCCGTCTTCACGCGCCACAGCACGACCTGGCCCCAATAACGCACACACTAAGATTCACTAAATCAGGGGATAAGGAGGAGCCATCACCGTTTGACTCCCAGTCCACTGGTCAGCCACTCGACACACACAGCACATACACTGGGCCGACGGCGTGGCCTGGTGTAAGCGTAAGATTGGCAGCCTTCCAAGCCACGGTGTCTAGGAAACCGTGATATTCACGGGTACATGATGATGGTGAGGTTTTGTCTATGTATTGGTGTAAGAAGTGTGCGCTGATATGACTTAGCCTCCGGTGGTTTACCACAGGTTGTCGTGGAGGCACATGTGTCCTAATAGGCCCATGCGGTGTGTAAACGTGCTCGAGCAGTGAGGGCAGTGAAGGCAGGCGCGTCGACTGTATGTCGGAGCCCCAGGCACTGATTCACCAGCCTCGTTGGCATGGATTCGCAGGTGACCGACCAGGCCGATGCGTGAGTTGAAGTTGTGGGCGCAGTGGGGGCAGCAGAAATCGGGAGAGGCTGGGGGGATGTCATTCAGGGTAGTGGGGGTGGCAGGTGCGGTAAGAATGGCAGGAGCGGAGGGTGTGCGTGGTGTATCGTTGTTGTCGGCATTGCGGGGAATTCCGCTGTCATGGATGCGCATGTGACCGAATAGGCCCCATGCGATGAGTGAATGTGCGAGGACAGTGAGGGCAGTGTAGGCAGCGATCTCTGCTGTGTGTTGGTGCTCCAGGCACTGGTTCACTAGTCGCTGTACGACGGATTCGCAAGTGACCGATCAGGCCGATGCGTGAGGTTAATGTGCGGTCGCAATGAGGAAAGTTTAGGAGACAGTTCCCATCGCTAATGGTAGTGGTAGCGGTGGTAGAGGTAGAGGTAACAGGCGATGAGTATTGGGATTTGGTCTCTTTGATGGTCGGAATAATGGAATTGATGTCAGGGGGCGAGGGAGGTGGAGTACGGAGGTTTGCTCGCAGAATTGGACGTAGAAGTTGGAATTGTCGGATTGTTGGTGCATCACGTCCGAAGATGTCCTTCCAGGCCGATTCGCGCGCGGAAGATGCGTTGACAACGCGGGCATGTTGGAAGGGCCTGGGCGTCGACGGTGTTGGCCCGGGGCGCTGGTGACTTTCGTACCGCTCTTTTGGCCTTGGCGGCGGCGATCCGGTTGGCCTCATAGTTTGCTGAACCAGTCTTCACGGATCTTCTCCATGCCGGTCTATCCTGGGTGAGGTCCTCCCAGGTCGCCGGGTCGATCTGCAGTTGCTTCAGGGAGGTCTTCAGAGTGCCCTTGTAGCGTCGTACTTGACCCCCTTTCAACGAGAACCCATGGCGACATCTCCATAGAAGAGTCGTTTGTGTAAGCGGCCGTCGTTCATCCTTACTATTTTACTCTTACACTTAATAAAGTACATTTAAATGAAGACCACAAAAACGGCATACCTTTCCGTTATCTCTATTATTAGCAACATAATAAAACAACTAAGGGCCCCATCAAGGAACAGTTATCTTCTACTAGACCGACCTGATAACATTCATCAATAGACTTCTTTTCTAGTTGAGCATATTGTTTAACATACTCAATAGATTTATCGTTCATGTTGAGATGAGGTGCCCATCTCTTTCTCCTTCTCCTCCTCCTCCTCCTCCTCCTCCTCCTCCTCCTCCTCCTCCTCCTCCCTCCTCCTCCTCCTCCTCCTCCTCCCCAATCACGCCATGTCAGTTTTTCAAAATAATTTTAAGCACTTCCTCGTTCCATACTATCCCACTGTTACAATGCCGTGCATAATCAAGAAGATGAGATGTCCTCCAGGACTTCAGCGTCTCGTTGATACCTTTTACCAACTTTTTAACATCCGACCTTTGTGTTCTTTTGGAAGATAAACAAACGAAAGCACATACTTCAACGATAAAATACAGCGTCTCTTTGCGACAGCCATAATACTTTGGTCAGCATTCGGTTTCCACGAGTTCCAAGTAGGCAGAAAGGACCCAAGGCGAAATCCATCCATTTCGCATCCACCATAAAAATGTCCAAATGCGTTGTTGGAGAGGGAGGAGAGGAGAGGGGAGAGAGAGACGCGTCTCTCAGGTGCCCACTATGAACACATATTTTAATAAAAGGTCTGAAAGGGGATAGTGATTTTTTTAAATATAGGCCCCGGGCATCACAAGCGGGTTTAGTTCTCCCGCCCCCGGGCATCGTGCAGTGAATCCGATGGAAGCTTGTGACATTGCCATGAGCAGTTATGTTACTCTGTCCTTGAATTCCTCTAACCCCGGGTCGTTTTCGCTCATTCATCTGACTAGATCAGAGTATAATGAGACCGAAGTCCGAAGACCAGGCGAGTTCCTTCTACATTAGGGACTTTGTAGGTGGTGATCTCACGCACCAATTTTGCTCCCCCTCCACCGGACTGGGATCACCTTCGTCAAAACCAGTCAAACCTCGAACATATTCAGTTTAAACAGTCTTTCTCATCTTAAATATTTATCGTCATTGCCGGGCTCTTTTGAAATGGTTCTTTAGTAAAGCCTGGATTATACGTGAACCCCAGAACCTCCGCAATACTTATGGAATGAGGAAATTCGACGTTCTTTATCCGACAAGTTAAGTCTACTCGTATAGTATACCATATACACTAGAGGACGCATGGACAGTGTTTCTTGATGTCGAAATCTTGGTCCCCCTAGAAGTATTACCGGTTCGGTGAATAACAACCTCTCTGCTTTTAACAAGTTGTGTACTGACACAAAGCGCCTCGTAGGAGGGGTGGATTTGTATCTGGGGGTCTCGAATTATATCTAACCCTTCATTATCCTACAGACGCTTTCCCACCTTCTTTTCAGATATTTGAATCCTAAGTGTGACGACTGAGGGGTAGGCATCTACGGGCATGGTTCAAGATGCGTAAGTAATTGACTATTTACTGTACTCTGATGCAGCATGAGTCATTTTTCCGGCAGCTAAGAGGAACAAAGCCGAAACACCTTCCTATGCTAAGTACGGAGGGAGTCTGTTTTTTTCCAAGTAAGTAAACCCAACAGGTTCTAGATTTGTGCCGGACATTACCAGATGTAGTAGGGACCCTGCGCTAGACAGTCACCGCCTGCAGCGTATTGTTTCTGACCATCAGAAAGATTGCTGTGGTGGTGGACCTTGCGAGTTTTCAGTGCGGTCACGAGTAGGCCGGCACACATTCTGCATGCCCTTAACGCAACTCACCGCAGGTCTTTGAACGCTGTACGTGCCCACCCACAGACAGAAAAACGGATCTCCGCCGACAAGCGGTCCGAGGCGGAAACTTCGAGGCAAGGGCATCCTGTCTAGACAGATGAGCTCGGCTAGTCTAGGTCATGCGCATCCCACAAGCACACCGACACGGTTAGCAAAGAAGATGAAATCGTCGCGGGGCGTAAGGTGAAAGCAAGCATTTCTACTAGAAACAAGAGTGCTGGCTGTAAGACGATTGGTAGATCCGGGGTGGTTTCCTTGTTCCTCGTTCACTCCACATCTGTTGGTTGGGTTCCTTTTCCCGTTTTGCACACGAACATCGACCGTCGGTTTCGAATATGTCCGTCGTGTGCACCACAGCAAGGTGGCACAGGGAGGTTGAGTTGCGCGTAATTTAGTTTATAATGGTGCTGCATCTAGTGCACTCTCTTTTCCCTCACATGGACCCTGTGTCATGAGGGAGGCAAGTAGACCGGAGGTGGGTGAGAGCGCAAAGGGCTGTCATGGCTGCAACCGCCTCCTAAATGTCCCACCACACCAAGTTGTATGGGCATCTTGTGCACAGTTCTAACGACGACAAGGTATTCACACGCAGCGCCCACCATGACATCATCAGCACGAAGGAGCTGGGCGACATTTTCGTTTCTAGTAAGGTCTCAGCATTTTCCACTGATCCTGACCCTGGATGCGAGCACCAATGAAGCGGAGGAGTGGTGGTTCAGAAGCTCTCTTCGCACACGGCTATGTCATTATTAAGGATAGAAGAACCCGCAAATCCAAGCGATGGGTCGAGGCAGTGAGGCCATGGATGGAAATGAAGAAGAAACGTAAGGGGAAGGAGATGTTGCTGTTGTTGTTGATGATGATGATGATGGTGGTGGTGGTGATGATGATGATGATGATGATGATGATGATGATGCTGATGATGATGATGATGATGATGATGATGATGATGATGATGATGATGATGATGATGATGATGATGATGATGATGATGATGATGATGATGATGATGATGATGATGATGATGATGATGATGATGATGATGATGATGATGATGATGATGATGATGATGATGATGATGATGATGATGATGATGATGATGATGATGATGATGATGATGATGATGATGATGATGATGTTGATGCTGATGATGATGCTGCTTATGCTGATGATGATGATGATTCTGCTGATGTTGCTGCTGATTATGATGGTGGTGGTGGTGATGATGATGATGATGATGACGACGCTGAAGTAACTCCATTTCAAATTCATTGTATCGGCGCAGGTGGAAGGTTCATATGAATATTTGGGCTGGGGGATCCACTGATGAGCCGCACCCTCGCAGCTGCTCCATGCAGCGGCAGAATATCGGGGAAACACGCACGTGTGGGCTTTTAGCTAGTACCTATCCTACTAGTATGGTGTATCACGCAACCCCACTAGCTGCCTTTTGACAGTTTAATAAATCATATGTGGTTATCGCACATTAGCTGATGGATTTTTGTTCAACTCTTCATGTCTATTTTCGGTCTGCGACTGCAGAGCGAAATTTAAAATGATTTACTCCAATGTGGTGATTAATTTCTGAGGCAATTAAAAAGCAACAACGGTAACAACGCTACCGCCAACAACAACAATAATAATAATAATAATCACAATAAAGGATGGTTTGTGTATGCGTGCATCGCGACCGAAAGGCCCAAGTTCGATCAGGGCAAGAGAGTGGTCTACCGCTGGGTGTGTGCGACGCATTGATGGCGTGTCTAGACAGGTATATAAAGCTACGTGGGGCAGGTATTGGGGTGGGGGTTGCAGCAAGCGGTCGCAGGAGACGTTCGTGCTGTTTTGTTAGTTTTGAGCTGAAAACCCACGTGCCAATGTCCCAGTCTTCGACCACAACTAAAATCATGTTCAACCTTACATATGTGACCAGCACGCCTAGAAGGCACTGGGCGCACCTGCTTATATTGGCACATAACAAGTTGTCGGACGATATTTTTAATTAACTGTCAAGTCCGGGCTCCAAATGGTCATCAGAGTGACCCGTTTTCACCTTCCCTTTTATAAATGAACGAAAGCAACAAGAAAAGCACGTGGACGTGACTGAACTGGCCAAAAAAACTTGATCTTACGTTGAATGCTCATTGCAAAAGCGAGTAGGTGTTTGAGAACGTGAAGTTGTTAGCCAGAACAGATGTGTCCAGTTGCTGACGTTTCTTATAGCTTGGTCAGTTATCCATTTTCAAAGCGTTTAATGCCGAAAAACTTATCAGAAATTTTAAATATCTAGCCCAGCTAGTCGACCTTGGATTGATCTATTTTTTCCTCTTTCACTGTCTCGGTTTCCGGTAGATGTTTGTGTGGTTTGATGGCCGCTTGTGTTACGCGCCGTCACCTCGATGGAGGATGCTTGTAATTATACGTCCCCTTCAAGTGAGTTCATCGCGCGACCGTATCTGTTGAGCTTTCTGAAGTTCGGTGTGACCATCTTGTCCTGGTTTTTATGGAGGTAATGACGCAGGAATTTAACGCCACAGGAAGGTCTAGAAGCTAGTTGATAGGGTGGAAATGTGGATGTCAGGCGTCGAGTATGTTGGCCATTCCTTCAAGGTCCAAAGTGGGGCTCGATTTGCCCAATATGAGTTAAAAGCTGCGAGTTTGGGTCAAGTCATCAAGTTACCAGTTTGTTCTCATGTAAGTTGGTCTGTAATTTTCGTTCAGTTTCCCCGAATTAAGTGCAGTTCCCATCATTATACAATATTTGGCAGATAGCTGCCGAGGATTTGGTCGGTGGCGGTCTTTTCTTAGGTTGCACTGCACGACGACGTATTATCGCCTGGGTTCGATGAACTATGCCTACTCCGGCGGGTTGCAACAGTTGAGAGACCAAAGCAGAGGCTCCTTTTATCTCAAAAATAGCTCACCAGACTTCAGATTGCTGCTCTGTTGGCCGTCGTCTCTTTACTCGGCGTTTTTCTGCTTGATAAAATAGTTTGCGTATCCAGTAGTCCCAGCAAACCTTTCTTGGCTTTCTGAAGTTTGTACTTATTGTAGCCAGCTACAATAGATTACGAAGGTACCAGTAACAAACGCCACCTCCGTGCGCATTTGCCCAAGCAAATTATGTCTGCCGGATAGGCAAATTCAACCGGACGTATTGCTCAGTTCTGATTCAGGTGGTGCGTCACCCGCCGCCTCTCCCCACCCGTCCCCGCTTCCGTACCCAACCCTCGCTAGAATTTATGGTCCAGTACACACGTTAAGTGAATGCCTATATATGAAGCCGTGCGCTCAGCGTTTCGTTGTAGTGTTCTCGGACGGCGCCTGGTTTTATCCCCAGCCCGTAAGTGGTGTTACACTGCTCTTCAGTAAAAAAACTGCATTGTTTTACAGCAATAAAGCCCACCGATTTTTCGGTCTCTTGTTCAAGAACGCTACCAACAGCGAACATACGCCGTGGCTACTCCAGTAGACTTAAGTAGTACCACTTCAGTGATATATGCGCGAATTAAACTATGCTATCAAAAAGCCAACTAGGCTCGCCTTGGGAAGAAGAGGAAGAAGTAGAAGAAGAAGACGAAGAAGAAGAAGAAGAAGAAGAAGAAGAAAAAGCCGTTGTTAGACGTGGCAATGGAAGCGTTCGTAATAAAGTTTGCTTTATGCTTGATTCCCGGAAGGGCACCTATTCCCGTGTCCTAAACAGAACCCTAACCCCCAGCCTTAACCCTAACGGTTAATTTAATCTTAGCTCCAAAACTCAGTTCTAACTCCAATCTCTCTGGCATTTATCACAAAGCCGCATGTTTTACGGCCGATTCCTGTCCCGTGCGCTACCGAAACGTTCACCGGAAGAGATTGATTTGCGGTCTGACGCTTCAATTAGCAACTTCGTTTATGGATCATTACTGCCGCGGTCAATGAGGGCAGGGGTGTTACGTGTCGCGGTGTAACGGGGTTTCGATCCACCCCCACAGATGGCGACCTACGTTTCAGACAGTTTTTAAAGATGGATAGGCAACATCTCTGCCTCAAATGTCAGACCCCAAAGAAACCTCTTCCAATGAACGCCTCTCACTCTTTTGACATTCCATCAGGGAATCGCATTTTCACTACTACAGCTTATCTTCTGTCTGGTACAGCGTCAGATCAAACGCCAACTTTGTGCGGGTTTTAAGCCCATGGAAGTTATTCCTGCAAATGGATCTCCTAGCAGTTTTGGCAGACACACCCTGCGCCAGCATGAGTCCCCCATACACGCGCCTCTGCAGTCAGCCGCAAGAAGGCATCGAGCGCCAGCAGGGGGGGGGGAGAGAGCGAAAACGAACGAACCGGACGGGCTAGGTACACCGGCGCTACGTTTAGCGTTTCTGTGTCCGGCCGGGTTCGCGTTGACCTTTCCACTCCCACCTTACCGGCTGTTCGACCCCAGTCAGGCCGGGAATCCCCGCAACAGTTGGCATGCGGATAAAACCGAGACTGGACTTGACAACGGTGACCTTCATTGCCGCATGCGACTGCTGATATTGCTGCCTTTAATGTATATCTGATTCACACCCGCTGGAAAGTGGGCTTCGATGTCTACATGTAACCGGTACTGGACAGGGAATGTCGCGCTGCCTCCGGGCGGACTGAGCCAGGGGACCAAACGCACCTCGACCATACTGTTGCCAAGATTGTCCGCCCACTCAGCAAGAAGCATCTTCAAGACGCCCTGGCCCATTTATTCGGATTTATTTCACCTACCTTGTTAGGTTTTGAATGAGGCAAAGGCTTTGAATCTGGGTTACGATTAGAGATGGGTCGATTGTTAGGGCTTATGATTACTATGACAGTGGTTGGGGCCTGGAAATAGGAATAGAGTGAGGTCGATGGCTCGGCGCATTTTCCTCACTATTTGACGCGCTTCAAACTATCACGGTACGTTGAAAGCCGTGGCTTGGGAGGTTGCTAACAAACGAGATAACTCGGACCTCGCAGTCAGTCCAGTGTGTGCTTGTATGGAGTGACTGACTGGTGGACAGACGGTCCGACTGCGCTGAGTCCCTCTTAATGTGGCCTGCATGGCACTCACAGTTCGTGGGATCTGAGCCAGATGTGGCGGCACGTCCAGGTGCGATATCACGCTGCGCCAATGCCCTGCGCCCACTCCCACCTCCAGTCTTATCGACTTGGTCATGACATAGGGTCCAGATTGCAGATGGGGGAGAGTGTGACAGATACAGCACAAGTCCAATACTGCTACTACTACAACAACAAAAACAAACAACAACAACAACAACAACAGCTACTACTACTACTACTACTACTACTACTACTACTACTACTACTACTACTACTACTACTATACTCTAATTCACGCTCACCTCACCGTTCCTGCGCAACCGTGCGGTGGAGCAAATGGTGGATAGCGTCGGAATCGACGGTCGAACTGCATTAATACTGAGATTGGTGGCAAGGGTTAAACGATTAGTGTTAGGGTTAGGGTTATTTTCAGTCTTAAACCTAACCCTAATCATAATCTCAATCCTAACACTGAGTCAAAAGCAACACATTTAAAACCTTACTTGAACGTTAAACGATCTCGCCTGTAACTAACATCAACCCCAGATTCAACTCTTAACCTCTTGAGAAGTAGCTGCCGTAGCTGAAAAAAAACTGTATTTGCCTGACGTTTTGGAATGATGCTGGAAGCCACAATCAGCAATTAAATAATGCCAGCTCTAGATTCATGGCTCGTTTGAAGAGACCCGGCCACACCTTCAAGGTGATAATCACGGCAGCCAGGACATTCTTGAGCCGTGGTTCACGGGGCCCCAGTCTATTAGCAAGTGCACTGACCAGCATTTGGTGCTAAGGCTTAGTTTGGTAAAAGCAATCAGCCACCCGGAGAGCGTGCAGGCGAACACTAATTCCAACGCCAATGCCTGTGAGCAAAAAGGCTGAGTAATCCTCACGCCAGCGTCCAAAACAGCTGATGAATTTTCAGCAGTTAACAACGTCAACGCTGTCGACGGCCCGTTCACCGTCTCGTAGATGGGTCAAAGTTGGTGTGGTCAACAGGTGCAGCTCCTGAGAGAGCATCTGCCTCAAGTTGCCAGAATTTCTGACTGTGAGACTGTGCGTGCTGACAGCTCTGCCGAGGTCCTTTCCGTGCAATGGCATACTCATCATGATTAGGCGGTCGACGTCAGCCATCGAGAGGTGGGGTGGTTCCTGCTCCCATGTCTTGTTTAGGCGGCCATACAAAGCAGCACTACCCAGACAGCTTCTTGTCTGTGTTGGCAAATGCAACTCCAGTTGTGTCTCATTAGTACCGTCAAAATCCGGTGCCTCCAAAACGAGCCGCGTTGGAGATCTGCTTGACCAACACGGTGGATAGATTAGAGTACGGCAGGCGTTATTTGGGATGCGCTCCCATAACAAATGCCGCACACGGGACTGGTGACACACCAAATTGCAGGCTCACGCCAAGATAGCCACCTGCATCCTCTCCCGCCTCAAGTCTTCTTTACTCTGTCTTGACACCGGGCACAGGCGGGTGAGGAAAGAGAGAGTGTGGTAGATGCTGCGCAAGTCTACTATCACTTCAAACTAATTCATATGCAAGTCACCGCCCCTGGGCTACCATGTTGTGGAGCATACAGTGGACCTCGTCAGAAACGACGTTCAAACTGTATCCAAAGCCAGTTTCCCTCTTGTTCTAAGAAGTAGATTTCACTGAGGGTGGCGATATCTACCTTGTACTGAGTACGTCGACGACCATTCATCTTTCGTCTCTTTTCTTATGGATTGACCTTTTCGTTATACTTGAGATATTAAATATTAAATAGCCTTGAAACTGCCTGGGTGCAATATCAAAGGAAGAAGAGACTTTCAGACATTAGAGTCAGCCAGAGTGAACAGAAGGAAGCGTTGTGGTAACAGGTATTTGATGCACTGGAATCTTTCGGACATGTCGCCTCCATCAGCCACGATCATCTCACGGAGCAGAATAGAACTACCATTTTCTGTCGCCCCTCCCCCAGAGGTCCACTGCTGCCCCGTGACTTGAACGCAGTGGTGACTTGGGCGTGAATTTGTTTGTGGTGAAATCAACTTCCTTTGCGTCTACTACGTTCACTATCTCAAGCCACTGTATTCCGATACAATTCAAGGTCAGAAGGACGGAGAACTGCGAAGGGGCCGTGGGTGACAACGCACGACCACTTCCTTAGCACCCCGCTCCCCTATACGTTAGTTCGACCGTCATAGTCCGACAATGTCCACCGTATGCTCATCACCAGGTGGTGCAGGGACGGTGACTTGCGTGTGAATTAGTTTGAATTGATAGTAGCCTTGCGACGCAGCTAGCGCACTCTTCCCTCCTCCCCCACCTTAGCCCGGTGTCATGACAGAGTCAAGAAGACCGGAGATAGGAGAGGGCGCATGTGGCTGGCGCGGCCGGAGCCACCCCTGGGTGTACCACCACACCTGATTCGGAGTGGGAGTGCCATAAAGGCCACATTAAGAAGGAGCCATTGCAGCCTGACTCTCAGTCCGCCAGTCAGCCCCTCCACACAAAACACACATTGGGCTGACCACGTGGTCGAGTTATCCCGTCAGTTGGTAACCTTCCAAGCCACGGCTTTTAGCGCAAAGTGATAGTGTCAAGCGCGTCAGATTGTTTATAGTGAGGAAAATGCGCTGACCTGTCGACGTCAATCTCTCCTCCACCCCCACAATCAGACCATATGAGCCAGTCAGTTGTCTGCTGTGATAGTGGGCGCATTTACCGATGGGTCACCGTTCCCGTCTTCGCGCGCCACAGCACGACCTGGCCCCCATAACGCACACACCAGGATTTACATACTCAGGGGATATGCAGGAGCCATCACCGTCTCAATCTCAGTCCACTGGTCAGCCACTCGACACACACAGCACATACACTGGGTCGACGGCGTGGTCTGGTGTAAGCGTCAGATTGGCAGCCTTCCAAGCCGTGGTTTCTAGGAAACCGTGATTTAATCAGTTACATTATGATGCTGGTGAGGGTTTTGTCTATGTACTAGTGTAGATAGTGTGCGCTGATGTGGATTATCCTCCGGTGGTTTACCGCAGGTTGTCATGGAGGTGCATGAGTCCTAATAGGCTCATGGGGTGCGTAAGTGCGAGAGCAGTGAGGGCAGTGGAGGCACGTGCGGTGACTGTATGTCGGAAACCCAGGCACTGGTTCACTAGCCTTTTTTGCGATGGATTCGCAGCTGACCGACCAGGCCAATGCGTGAGTTGAAGTTGCGAGCGCATTGTGGGCAGGAGAAATCGGTAGAGGCTGTGTTGATGTCATTCATGTTAGTGGGGGTGGCAGTGGCGGTAAGAATGGCAGGAGCGGGGGGTGTGCATGGGGTATCGGTGTTGTCGGCATTGCGGTTAATTCCGCTATCATGGATGCGCATGTGACCGAATAGGCCCATGCGATGAGTGAGTGCGTGAGGACAGAGACGGCAGTGGAGGGGGCGATTTCTGCTGTTTGTTGGTGCTCCAGGCACTGGCTCACCGGTCTCTGTACGATGGGTTCGCAAGTGACCGACCAGGCCGATGCGTGAGGTGAATGTGCAGTTGCAGTGAGGACAGTTTAGGAGAGATTCCCCATAGCTGACGGTGGTGGTGGTGGTAGTGAAGGCGAAGGCGGTGGTGGTTGCGGTGGTGGGATTAACAGGCGATGAGTAGAGGGATGTGGTCTCTGATGGTGGGAGTAATTGAATTGATGCCAGGAGTGAGGAAGGGGGAGTCCGAAGGTTTGCTCGCAGAATTGGACGTAGAAGTTGGAATTGTCGGATTGTTGGTGCATTGCATTCAAAGGTGTCCAACCAGGCCGATTCGCGCGCGGAAGATGCGTTGACAGTGTGGGCATGTTGGAAGGGCCTGGGCGTCGACGGTGTTTGCCCGGGGCGCTGATGACTTTTCGTACCGCTCTTTTTGCCTTGGCGGCGGCGATCCGGTTGGCCTCATAGATTGCTGAACCAGTCTTCACGGATCTTCTCCATGCCGGTCTATCCTGAGCGACGTCCTCCCAGGTCGCCGAGTTGATTTGCAGTTGCTTCAGTGATTTCTTCAAAGTGTCCTTGTAGCGTCATTTTTGACCTCCCTGTCAGCAAGCACCCGTAGCGACATCTCCGTAGAAAAGTCGTTTGGGTAGTCGCTCGTCGTCCATTTTCTCAGGGCGGACGCTCAATCGCAGTTGAACTTGCCACAACAAAGCGTGGATACTGAGGAATCCGGTCCGCTCCAGGCCTTCCGTGTCCGGGATCCTGTCTTGCCATCTTAGCTTCAGTATTCTGCGGAGGCAGCTGAGATGGAAGTGATTCAGCTTCCTGGTTTGGTTCGTGTCGACATTCCAGGTCTCCGCTCCGTAAAGGAGTGTCGTCAAGAAGACGGCCTTGTAAATCTGCAGTTTGGTGTTTAGGTGAATACCGTGGCGATTCCACACAGAGGCCTGCAGCCAGCCGCAGGCCTGACTGGCTTTCGAGATCCGTTGGGCAACCTCATCATTGATTCTCGTGTTGCGTGACAGCGTGCGGCCTAGATAAGCGAAAGTTTCCACGTTTTGAGTTGCGCACCGTTGACATTGATTTGGGGAGCATTGTATCCCGCGCTGGGTGGCAGCTGGTGGATGACAACCGTTTTGGCTGTACTGATTGTTAATCCAAAATCAGCGCAGCCTGCGGCGAAGATGACCATACTCCTTCGCATGTCCTCCTCCGTCACGGTGTTAAGGGCGCAGTCGTCCGCGAAGAGCAAGTCATGGACTGTAGTCATAGACACGCGCGTTGTAGCCTGCATACGCCGACTGTTGAGAAGGTGTCCACCAGCTCTATAGGTGATGCGGATCCCAGGCTACTCATCACGGTAGGCGTCCATCAGCATAGCCGAGAACATGAGACTGGAGAGGGTGCGGGCCAATACGCCGCCCTGCTTCACTCCGTCGGTCACTGCGAATGCTTTGGATACCATCCCGTTTTCAGTGACAAGCGCCATCATCCCGTCATGAAGCGGACGCACCATGTGCGTGAACCGCTCAGGACAGCCGAATTTCTGCATGACTTTCCACAGTCCGTCGCGATTTACCATGTCAAAGGTTTTCGTCAGGTCTACGAAGGTAGAGTATAGGGAAGTTCGCATCTCCTGGCACTTCTCTTGTAGCTGGCGGGCTGCGAAGAGCATGTCGGCTGTTCCGCGGTGTCGGCGTAATTCACATTGGCTTTCCGGGAGCAGGCTTTCCTCTAGGTGGCCGTTCAGACGATTGATAAGGATACGGGCGAAGATCTTTCCGCCGATGTTGAGCAAAGAGATGCCTCTGTGGTTATCATAGATTTGCCGGTTTCCCTTCCGTTTGTAGAGATGGACGATGGTCGCGTCTTTAAATCCTGCGTCGGCAGATCCAGGTCATTGTTTGTGTCCACTTGAGGGATCCGGTCAATGGCAGCATCGAAAATTGCTGATGAGCAATTAAGAACACTTCTGAAGTGCTAGGCCCAGCGCTTCAGAATTTGCGATTTCTCTGTCAGCAGTGTTGTGCCGTCAGAGCTGATCAGTGGTGCGGTTCCCTTGATACAGGGGCCGTAGATGGCCTTGATGGCTTTAAAAAGTTTTTCATTTCATTGCGGTCCGCATACCCCTGGATTTCCTCAGCCTTTCGGATCATCCAGGCATCCTGCATCTCCCGCAGCCGTTGTCGTACAAGGCGGTGGCATCTGAAGATGGTTGCTTTGGTGGCGTCAGTCCGAAGGTCCACGTAGGCTTTGTGTAGTTCATTCTTCTCCGCGAGTAAGTTGCTGATGTCGGCGTCATTGTCGTCAAACCAGTCCTGGTGTTGACAGCGTGCGCATCCGAGGACTTCAAAGGCGGTGGACTGGATGACATTTCGCAGTTGACACCATCGTGTCTCCACGGTAGCGTTATCATCTGGAGCATGCAGGTCCTCCAGTTTCTCGGTAATTTGGTTGCTGAAATCAAAACAGTGAGCAGGCAAATTTAATAAAAGAATATTTAACTTACATGGTGGCCTCTTACCTTGGGGCCTTCGTCGAGGTTGCAGTCTGAGCCTCATCTGGGAGATGACGAGGCGGTGATCTGTTCAACCATTGGCATTGCGGATCGCCTTGGTTACCAGCACGTCCTGCCGATTTCGCCTCCGGACGAGAACATAGTCCAGCAGATGCCAGCGCCGCGACCGAGGGTGCATCCACGTGGCCTTCTCCCGCGTCGGAAGGCGGAAGAAGGTGTTGGTCAGCAGGAGATGGTGTTCCGCACACGTGCGCAGAAGAAGGAGGCCGTTATCGTTACATCTACCGAGACCGTGGGGACCCAGCAGTCCCTGCCAGGCAGCGTAGTCTGTCCCGACGCGGGCATTGAAGTCACCAAGGACAATTAACTTGTCCTCTTTCGGCACAGTCGCCAGCAGGGCTTGCAGGTCCTCGTAGAATTTGTCCTTCGCCGCATGAGAGCTCGTCATTGGGGGAGCGTAGGCGCTGATGATGGTGGCGAACTGGTCTCCCCGAAGAGGCAGGCGGAGGCTCATCAGGCGATCATTGATACCATGCGGCAGACAGTGCAGACGTCCCACGATATCGTTCCGGATGGCAAAGGCAACACCAGCGTAGCGTCGCTCTGCCTTTGGCCGGCCGCTCAAGAAGAAGGTGTAGCCGGCACCCACCTGCTCCAGCTGACCCTGCTCAGAGAAGCGGGTCTCACTGAGAGCAGGAATGTCCACCTTGTAGCGGGCCAGTTCCCGAGCGACTAGCGCCGTCCTCCGTTCCGGCCGGTTACTCCTAGTATTGTCTGAAAGGGAACGAATCTTCCAGGCTGCTAGTGTGAATGGAATAACTCGAGCAGCCTGGAGTGTATGGCGAGGGGTATGGGGACGGGGGGTATTGTTGTTTGTTTGAGTTTTACGACCGCGTATTTTGCGATCTGCGAGCCGCGGCCGGCTGCAGAAGACGTGATACCCAGCATTTTTTTAGGGCACCTTTTCTAGCCCCTTCCTCCGCGTGGATGCGAGCAGTGCTGTCCCGTAATAGGGCTGCTCGGATATCCCAGACGGCTGCCGAACTCCACAATGGGTCATGGTTTTGTTTTAGTGGGAGAGTGACCCGAGTTAGCTTGGGTTTGTATACAGGGTTGCTCTCGCCCCCAAGGTAGGGCTTTTTGAGAGTGGGGTAGGTGGGAAGTTCGGGAGTCAGACATACTTGGTGTGGAGGTACACACGGCACCGGAGACCCTAACCTGATTTAGCCCGCTGGTCGTGACGTTGACCGAGTGTGGCCGCTGGGAAGATCCCAGCTACGAGGTGCCACAGGGGAGAGTTGGGTACCAGTTAGAGGTGGCCACAGGAGCATTCACAACCTGTATAAGTCAAATGGTGTGAGCAAATGTTATCTGTGTTGTGCTACCTCTAACTAGTACACTCTACACCCCTAATAGCACGTCTACAGAAAGTATGACTAAGTGGTCTCGGGTATTCAACGATTCCCCCTTGATAGTTCTTTTCCGCAGTTTCGCCCCCTCCCTCCCTCCACAGTTAAGGCACACAGTTAACCTTTTTACTATCCATGCTTTTCAGACATGGTAAAATCTGCCATGTTTAGCGGTTTTAAGGTGTTGCCCAGGCACATTTTTTCACAGTTGGTGACCAGTTGTCTGGACATTATGCAGATCCGTGGGTATTCTGTTGCCTCTTTTATACTGTTGACGCTGCCAACCGGTGAGTCAGAAGGCTGCCTAATAGCTGCCACCCACTTTTTTTACTTTGCATACCACCGTTGCGTATAAGCGAAATTCTCTCTCTTTGATTATTAGCTCTGACGGTGATCTCTCTGTCTCTCTCTCTCTCTCTCTCTCTCTCTCTCTCTCTCTCTCTCTCTCTCTCTCTCTCTCTCTCTCTCTCTCTCTCTCTCTCTCTCTCTCTCTCTCTCTCTCTCTCTCTCTCTCTCTCTCTCTCTCTCTCTCTCTCTCTTTCTCTCTCTCTCACACACACACACACACTCACTCAATCCATTTGGGTACGCAGTCGAAACGGACTGACTGCGCGGGTACGCCTTTCACACATTTCTATACCGCTACATGAGGCAGCTACGATGGGTTCGATTTCTCAGTGGGCCTCCTCAGGGCTTCTCGTGTGTTTTCTGGTCTACGGACATCTCGTTTTTTTTCAAAGTAAACCTTTCATTTTCGCCAAAAAACTATGATGCAAGTAATGGCACCTGATCAAACTTTTGCGCACTCGAGTGCATGTGTTTCTGTGACGAATTACATTAAAATGGGTGTCCCCTAAACGGGTCGCGTGGTAGATGCACTGGACCAACACGAGGGCAAAATCAGGGTGCGTCAAGCGTTATTTTTCTGGGATGCGGTCCCATGCCGAATGTCGAGCATTAGGGGGTAGCGCGTGCCCAGAATGGCCACGCGTAGGTGCAGGTTCATGCCGCACCCCGCTCTGTAACTCCAAAGGAGATGCTTCATCTGTGCCCGCCTCCGGCCTTCTTGATTATGTCTTGACACGTGGGCACAGGTGTGTAAGGAAAGAGAGAGTGTGGTAGATGCCGTGCAAGTCTACTGTCACTTAAAACTACTTTAAGCACAAGTCACCGTCTCTAAGGCACCCTTCTGTGGAGCATACGGTGAACATCGTCGGATTACGACGGTTGCACTGACATTAACATGGACGGAGTCATCTTAGCCGAGGTTCAAACACCAAGCGACTACGATGGGTTACCTCCGATGTCCACTGAGTACCCATCAACGGGTTGAGCGCAGGGACGATGAACTGCACGTGATTTAGTTTATGGTGATAGTAAACTCATGCATCAACTAACGTACTCTCTCAACTCGCACCCACCTGGGCCGGCTGTCATGAAAGAGTCAAGTAGACCAGAGGCCCGATTAGGCGCATGTGGCTAAAAAATTTAAACGGCCCGACTACGTGTGCCATACACACGCCTGGTCCCCGCCCAAGGTTCCGAGTTTTCATGCAACAAGAAAGGGGACGGCTCGGATCCCAACTGAGCGGGAGTGCCATAGAGGCCATAGTAAGAAGGTGCCATTGCAGCCTAATTCTCCAGCCTGAGAAGAGAAAAGAGCTATCTCGTCAGTTAGCAGCCTTTCATGCCATGACTATTAGTACAGCCTGATATATTAAAACACGTCTGCCGAACGTGGCTGTAGAGTCTACGTGGATAACCAGGGACAAGGGGAAGGTAATGATGCGCTTGGACAACACTGTCCATATTGTAGGTAGTATGAGAGGCCATCTAGTCTTGAAACGACCAAGAAATGCAATGCGGCCAATCCGAGCCTTTTCTACCGTCTCTGGGTTCACCAGTTACTAGTACATGTAGTTCAACAGATGTGCTAGGCTGCTGATACTATCGGGGGGCTAAATGATAAAGTTCAAGATCTGAATATAATGTGTGCTTTCTGGTAGCGGTTGATATTGTCCGAGTCAAGAAGAAATTAATACCGAGATGAGCAAAGATGGAGTGAAGTTTTAGAATTTATCACTTAAACAACAGGCTGAGGTGTTATCGTTTCGATAACGCCTCCAGATTCCATCTCCCAGTTATGCAAGCCCTATGGAGGAGGAGGCCTTCAGTTCCCGTAGGTGGTCCAGCTATATAAGCCTGCCACCATACTACACCAGCTGGTAGGCCCTAAAGCAATTCGGCAACCGTTTGCGTGTGAAAGCAATGTGTGTGGTCAGTTGTACCCCGTAAACGGGCCAAATGGTAGATTCTCTGAATCAAAAGGCAGGTCAGGTCAGGAAAAGGCAGGCGTTCTTGGGGATGTGCGTCCATAGAAAATGCCGAACATTGGGTAGGGGTGTGGTGGCACGTCCAGGTGCAGTCTCACGCTGCGCCAGCCGCCTGCACTCTCTCTCACCTATTGTCTTCTTTGAATTTTTCATGACATCGAGCTCAGATGGGTGAGGGATGTAAGAGTACGGCAAAGATTGAAAAGGTTTACCATCACCGTAAGCTAACTCCCGCGTAAATCACTGTCCCTACGCCCACGGTGAACATCGTCGGAAACGACGGCTGAACTGTCGTGTGACCTGTAAGATGGAGTCTTCACGCCATGCCAGCTACTGTGTAACCTCAACTCCAGTTATGACTGTTCTAGAGGCCAAAGGAAAGAGTGAGATCATTTCGGCCTGGATCCAGCACTCAAATTAGTCACTATAACCAAATGCGGATCCTACCATGTCCCGATGCGCTACAATCTTGGGATTAAAAATTGCTAACTGATGGGATGCGGGCTGTAGTCATTTATTCACAGTTCGACCTTTATGGTTCTTCCACCTATGGGATATCCCAGCCCTCTCTATTGGAACCTGGTCTGTGTGTAAGTGTGAGGGGTGTGGGGGTACCAGTTATGGGTAGCACCACACAGATTCCATTTTGTCGCTCCATTTGTCTCTTACAGGTGGTGAATGCTCCTGTAGCCGCTTCTAACTGGAACCCAACTCTCACCTGTGGCTCCTCGAAGTTGGGTTCTTCCAGCGGCCACACACCGGGCAACCGTCACGACCGGCGGGCTAAACCAGGTGAGCGTCTCCACACCCGGTATGTCTGACTCCCAAAATTCCCACCTCCACCTCTCAAAAAGTTCTACGGTGGGGGCGACCGCAACCCCGTAGGCGGCCTAGGCTAACTCAGGTCGCGAGTGAGGCGGTTCAAATTCCCGTGTCCTATTTAGGTGGCCATACAAGGCATCCTTACGAGGGACGACTGCATTCTAGCAACGGTGTATTCGTTTTCCTACATAAGGACTTCGTCCCTTCGATAAAATGACAATCAAGCTCGTACTATGCACAGTATTGGTTGTTCTTCCTATGAGCAAGACATAGAGCAGGTGGCTTATTGCATGAAATTTTAATGGAAATTCTGAATTTTTAAATAGAACGGTGTGCCTAGGTAGGTTTGTGGACTAGATTAGCATACAGCATAGTCCCAAGATATATCATTCACGTATGAAACCGGTGGTTAAATGGGTTTATTTCGGAAATCCCAGGAGCAATCGACTGGCTGGAACGGAGGATGGCATTAGTCGCTCGGGAACTGGCCCGATACAAGGTGGACATTCCTGCTCTCAGCGAGACACCATTCTCTGAACAGGGTCAGCTGGAGGAGGTGGGTGCCGGCTACACCTTATTCTGGAGCGGCCGTCCAAAGGCAGAGCGACGCGACGATGGTGTCGCCTTTGCCATCCAGAACGACATTGTGGGACGTCTGCTCTGTTTGTTGTAGGGTATCAATGATCGCCTGCTGGGCCTCCGCCAGCCTCGTCGGGAATACAAGTTCGCCACCGTAATCAGCGCTTACGCCCTACTCCCAATGACGAGCTCTGAGGTGGCGAAGAACAAATTCTATGAGGACCTGCATGCCCTGCTGGCGACTGTGCCGAAGGTGGACGAGTTAATTGTCCTTGGTAACTTCAACGCCCGCATCGGGATGGACCATGCTGCCTGGCAGGGAGTGCTGGGTCCCCACGGTCTCGGTAGCTGTAACGATAACGGCCTCCCTCTTCTGCGCACGTGTGCGGAACACCGTCTCCTGCTGACCAACACCTTCTTCCGCCTTCCGACGCGGGAGAAGGCCACGTGGATGCATCCTCGGTCACGGCGCTGGCAGCTCCTGGACTATGTTCTAAGAAGAAATTAAATTAAATAAATATTTTAAAGGCCATCAACGCCACCTGCGGCCACCACCGCACCGCTGCTCAACTCTGACGACACAACAATGCGCTGGGCCGAACACTTCAGAAGTGTGCTCATCAGCCATCTCCGATACTGCCATTGACTGACTCCCCATGTGGACACGAAAACTGACCTGGATCTGCCGCACTTCCTACCAGAAACCATCCGGGCCGTGCAGCACATTTCCAGCGGGAAAGCACCGGGATCCGACGCAATCCCACCGGAAGTCTACAAGGACGGTGGGCCCCGGCTGATGGCAGAATTCACAACACTCTTCCAGGAGATGTAGCGCCAAGGACAAGTGCCGCAGGATTTCAAAGACGTAACCATCATCCATCTCTACAAACGGAAGAGGAACCGGCAACTCTGTGATAATCACAGAGGCATCTCGTTGCTCAACATCGGGGGGAAGATTTTCGCCCTTATCCTTCTCAATCGTCTAAACGGTCACCTAGAGCAGGGCCTGCTCCCAGAAAGCCAATGCGGCTTCCGACGACACTGCGGAACAACCGCCAGCTACAAGAGAAGTGCCAGGAGATGTGAACTCAACTTTAAACTACCACCGTAAAACGGTCAAAAGCCTTTGACACGGGGAATCGTGAAGGACTGTGGAAATTCATGCAGCGATTCGGATGTCCTGAGTGGTTCACGCACATGGTGCTTCACCTTCATGACGGGATGATGGCGCACGTCACTGACAACGACACGGTATTCGAAGCATTGGTAGTGACCAACGAAGTGAAGCAGGGCTGCGTAATGGCCCCCATTTTCTTCAGTCTCATGTTCTCGGCTATGCTGATGGACGCCTACCGTGATAAGTAGCCTGGGATCCACATCGCCTACAGAACTGGTGGACACCTCAACAGTCGGCGTATGCAGGCTTCAACGCCCGTGTTTACTGGTAGATTCCATGACTTGCTCCTCGTGGACGACTGCGCCCTAACACCGTGACGGATGAGGACATGCAAAGGAGCATGGACCTCATCGCTGCAGGCTGCGCCAATTTTGGATTAACAATCAGTACAGCCAAAACGGTGGTCATGCACCAACCGCCACCTAGCGTGGAATAAAATTCTCCTCGAATCAATGTCAACGGGGCTCAACTCAAAAATGTGGAAACCTTTGCTTATCTAGGCAACACACTGTCAACTGCTATCTCCAACATCGCTACCACCCTCAGTACCAGCCATGGGGACTTGGTACTAACCTGTCCTCATTGCGAACGCACATTCACCTCACACATTGGCCTGGTCGGTCACTTCCGAATCCATCGCACAGACACTGGTGATACACTGCCTGGAGCAACACCACACACCAGACCCCTCCGCTTCAATGACCTCACTGCCCACGCGAATTCATGCACCACATGGGCCTGATCGGTCACAGGCGCATCCACGAAAGTGGAATCCGCTGCGATGCCAGCACATCTTGAGCACCTACCAATACTTATCATAGTTCTCCCATAAGCTCCAATACCAGTACCAGCAGCAGAGCCCGCCCCCCCCAGACTCAGTACCTCCCGACCTATCTTGTCTTAATTGTCAACGCACATGCACATCACACATCGGCCTGGTCGGTCACTTGTGAATCCATCGCACAGAGACCGGCGCACCAGTACCGGGAGCACCAACATACACCCATCACACTCGAATCACCTGTCCGCACAGCCCACGCACCGCATGGGCCTACTAGGTCACATGCGTCTCCATTAAGACCTGTGGTAGAACACCGCCGGTTATACCACAACACTGCATCTCTCCCCATCAGCCTCTGCACATCGCATGATCACACGTAACACCACAAAAAACATGGTTTCAGTCTGCATAACTGATTGAGAGGCAAGTATGATCCTCGGCTCCTTGTGGCTCCTCTTCTGCATGTGTGATCTGAGCTCGAGAATATCGCAGGGCGATAAGCGCCGTGGTTTAGAAGGTTGCCAACTGACAATTTCACTCACACCTCGCAGTCAGTCCAATATGTGTTGTGTAGAGTGGCTGACTGGTGGTCTGAGAGTCAGGCTGCGATGGCTCCTTCTTAACGTGACCTCTGGCTATCTCACACATGTGAGATGTAAGCCGTTTAACACCCTAGTGTGAAATGCTGGTGCTTGTGTTTTGGGGGCCAGGTCGTGTACGTAGTACACGTAGACGAGGTCACCAGCAGCTGCGCCCGCTTTCGCATTAGACAACTGACCGGCTCGGACAGCGGTTTGACTGTGGGGTTGGGGGAGAGAGTGAGGTCGACGGCTCAACGCATTTTCCTCACTATAAACAATCTGACGCGCTTGAAACTATCACGATGCGCTAAAAGCCGTGGCCTGGAAGGTTGCCAACTGACGGGATAACTCGGACCGCGTGGTCAGCCCAATGTGTGTTTTGTGTAGAGTGGCTGATTGGCGGACTGAGAGTCAGGCTGCAATGGCTCCTTCTTAATGTGGCCTTTATCACACTCCCACTCCGTGGGATCCAAGCCAGGTGTGGTAGTCCGCCCAGAGGCGGCTCCGGCCGCACCAGTCACATGCACCCTCTCCAATCTCCGGTCGGCTTGACTCTGTCTTGACACCGGGCTCAGGTGGGGGAGGAGGAGAGAGTGCTGTAGCTGCAGCACACAGCTAGTCACTTAACACTTATCCACGCGCAAGTCACCGTCCCTGTACCACCTGGTGTGGAGCATACGGTGGACATCGTAGGACTATGACGGTCGAACTCCCTTCATATGTGCTATCTCATGATATGCTAACAGAAATTCCAAAATTTTTTTGATTCAAAAATAATACTTCAGTAATTATCCTGCAGCATAATCCCCAGATATTTCTGCCGCATTGGGATGGCGGCTTTTAAACTAACTTCTTTCCGACTGCCTCCGTAAATTAAAGTCGATAGAAATGACTACTAAATTAGTATGCGTTTTACCATGGATTTTCGATGCCCCTTTAAATACAAATACATTTTATAGAAAATACCCACAAATGTATTCTTTCTTGTGTGTATATGGTAGCAATTTACGTCTCCATCGAAATTTATGGAGGATTAATTAGTCTTTTGGTTTGCAAAAACTCTTTTCCTTTCCGTATACTGTTGAACCTGACCGGCTGTTACACTTGCATTCAAGGGTTCCAAACCACAAGCTGTATGTCTTCGGCTTAGGGAAATTCATACGTTTCTATATGCAGTGAATAGGAACATATTGCAAACTTCACATGCAGAGTTAATAAACTGACAAATACGATACATTATGAATGGAAATTTCACGATGTTTAAAAATATCATAATAAATAAATTTTAAAACCTAAAATACCCTTTCTTCAATTATAAATTTTGAACAAGATATAATTTTCTGACGAGTGAAACACTGTTTTCCCGGAATCAAGTAGAATAAGTCAAAGGCGAAAAAATAAGCAGAATTTGATAATGTCATGCAACTTGGCGACCTCTTATTAATAGGTAATGACCGTACACAATTTAATAAGAGGTCGCAAAATTGCATGACGTTATTGAATTCTGCTTATTTTTCCCCTTTTTCGTATTAGAATATAATTTTATGCTAAATAAGTATATAAAAAATGTTTTTGTGAATATTTTCTAGACCAAATATTTGCATTTATTAGGGCATCGAAAATTGAGAGGAAAATGTATACTACTTAAGTAGTTGTTATTTATATAGGGCAGTTTCAGACGGTAGCCAGAAAAAAATCATTCTAAAACCCCGTATGCTGATGTGACTGAAATAGTCGGGGATTATGCTGTATGCTAGTTAATACTGCAACCCTACGGAAGAAATCTTCGTAGGGATGCCTCGTATGGCCGCCTAAACGGGACACGGCAATAGAAACCACCCCGCCCGCTTAAAAGAGGTTAACTTACGGTAAATTTCAGGAAGGGTACATAAACCCCTATCTTAACGCTAACACTAGCCTTTAAACCGCACTTTCACCTTAAACTTACCCCTAGCCCTACCCTAAACCTAAATCCTACAGCTAGCATGATAATTATCTTCAACCTTAGCCTAATCAGGATTCTAAACTCAAACCTAAAACTAAAAGAGACCCTAACCCTCACCTTAATCTTAAACATAACTTCCTCAAAATTCAACGTAAAGCCACCTGTTTTGTGGACGGTTCCTTTTCGCGTGTACTGTTTAGGCGGCCATTCAAGGCACCCTTACTGTAATCTTTTCTAATGGAAAACACCTTTCAGGATTTTGGGATAGCGCATGGACTGTACCATGCTGGTGTAGGCATCCACGTGCTCGATGGAACGTCGTTTGATCAATCGGCAATCAAGTATGCCAAAGTGCAATGAATATTGCAAAAATGTTACAAACCGAGTGGAGTTGCTGAGGCTGAGGTGTCATAGACTCACTGTGACGAATGATCCAGAACTGACTATTTCGGGATCCATTATCTTTTTTGCCTGAGCTACGTCCAATGTATCTTGGTTACAAGCGCACTTGACTGATGCAGCAGTTGGCAGGACATGTGATTATGCTATGTTCGGTCTGTCTTAACGCGCTTCCATTCGCGTGCCGAAAACTTCACTAAATTAGGTCATTTTTAACACAAAAACTGAAACCTCTTTGTGCGGTTCAAATGTTGAAGCTGAAAGGACTACCCATAACTACCATGAGTGATTACTTTTACTTTCTTAAAGATAACCGGAGAGACCATTTTTGCCCAGAGGTGTCCAAACCATTTTTTAATTCACCTCGCTTTCCGTTATCAGGCTTAGAAGTCGGGAGGTATTTATCGCTATCAATGGCAAGCTCACTGCTTAAAGCCTCCAAAGTCTCCATAGCTCCCGAAAATTCGAATTTTTTTATATTAAAGGTACTAAAACTGGTGCAATTATTTTGATCCCCTTCGTTTTCATGACTGGTTTCATAGGCCCACGTCTGCTATCGCACTCCGATAATCCTGTCGATATGTCCAAGTGTTGAGCGGAGACGAAAATTTGATACAGTTGTCATCACACTTCATGTCTCGGAAAAAAAAGTTAAAAATGGGTGACTTTTCACATCTACTGGCGCTGTTTGGACTCCTTCATTTTTTTTCTTTTACCAAACCCAATGCAATGCGTGACCTTGAACGAAAAATGAATTTCCATTTTAGACAGACGTTTTTCCTACGGGGACTTTCATGTCCTCAGAGACAAAAAAACGGTAAAGGCAAGTGCCTTTACGAATTCCATGCAGATATAACTCACAGAGGTCTTGTTTTGGATAAGAACAGGAGTTAATTTCTAGAAGCCACTGAAAAGTATAGTTTTAAAATGTAGACGTTCAAATATAGTTCGGCTGACCCAAGAACTCAGCAGCCTAATACTCCTATCCACCAAAATATCTTCCAACCTCTTGTGAAATTAATGCTCCTTAAATTCTGTATAGCTTTTTGCCTCCCACGTAGCCTCTGTAGGCTTCTTCCTAGCTTCCTGGGAGGTCAACCATAAAGTTAAAAGTTAAAAACTCGACAGTTTTGATGGGGTTCGAACCCACGACAGCGCGTGCGAGGCTTGTGTACAGACCTACGAGGACCCGACTGGAAGCCATACAACCTAGTAATTAAGTGAGCCTGATAGCGAACCGGTGCATTATAGCTTTACTGCTTAGAAATTCTTTTTGGGCTGTCAGCTTCCTGTATCAGAATTGGTAAATCCGTGTTGCAGTGGTTAGACGGGTAATTTAATCCAAATGAGGTTAGAGTAACTGCTCCCGTTAGGGTCTCGTAGCGCAGATGGTTAGAGCGTTGGTCCTATAAAAAACCTTGCACTTGCAGTCGTGGGATCGATTCCTGTGGAATTTTTCACAATTGTTTCATATGAATTTCTATTTGAATATCTCACTCTCATTTAGTAAATTATTATATGTGTTTTTTCTCCTGTTTATCTTTAACTTTCTAAAATGGTAAATAAATAAGGTACAACTTGACGTTTATATGCGCTATGTGGTAATTGTCTGGTCTTCTAGTCAAATGCTCCATGCCTCTAAATTAAAGGATTGAATGAAAATTATTATACATCGTACAACTTATCCGACATGCAACAAGAGTACTTCGGACTATAAATTAGTGGGTAACTTTTAAACTAAAGTATTTAGCTTATGCTTGGCATATTCACTCTGAAAGTGAAGACTGGTTGGAGCAGTGGAGAGCAATATTTTTTGTTTAAAAGAGAAAAGGTCCATTTAGGCGCAACGTAAAGCTTTTATACGACTTCCCTTCCCCTCTGAACTGCAATGCGGATTCTAACAATTTTTTTCCTTGAAAACCGTCTGATTATTTACTACACCTGTTCTCGGCGTACTGACTGTCGCCGTCTCCCAACCATCTATGCATTTTATCCGAAACCTGTATTCTTCTCGTCTGATGTCTTTATGTTTTTTCTGTTCCGAAGGCGGTTTTTAAAAAGAAGGATTGCGCTTGCCTGGCGTTCTTCGTAATATGTTTGAGCTAATTTCTGCATTCGAATTTGTGGTCAGTTCCGTGTTTACTATAGTGCGGTCGGTTTTTGCCATCAGTTCGGTCGAGGTGACTACGTGCGCTATGCAATAAATGTTCCGCGGCTGATAAATCATACGGCAGGATTATCAAGACGTAAACGGGAAGTGTATTTACCTACTGAGATTACTCTTCAACGTTTGAATAGCTGGCAGTTCACACAGTCTTTCATAGCTGACCTTGCTGCAACTTCTCACAGCTTCCAGTGCATTTCTTACCAAGACACCAATCGTTTTCGGACTTCCAATATAGCAGTTTTGGAAAGCAACTCTAATTCTCATTAAAATGCAAAATTTTGGCATTATTATAATATTAAATTATGCTTGATTTTGATGAGGGATTACTGAGAAAAAGCATAACCTTTTATACGTAAGCATATAGATTCATATCCATCAATGAAATTTGCACAAAATAACTTGGCTTTCTTTGGATTGTCTTTTTAAGAAAATAGACTGGCAGGCTTTAAATTTATGTACCCTCCTTTAATGACTGCATCTTTTGAAAACCAGTTTGTATTTTAACTGCCGCCCAGATGATTCGCAACCACCGCCACTGCCACCACCATAAGAGACTTTCGTGTACTTTATGATGTACTGAAACACTTCAAAGCCTCATGGCAAAAAATAACATTTAAAAATTTTAGGCACTGAACAAGACAGCCTCTCACGAATAAGGTCATGCCTAATCGAGGAAATTAAAGACAGCCTGGGGTTGAACCCCAAGAACCAACCGAGGACTCATATGTGTGTCCGCTGGCGTAATTGCTGGCCAGCCAGTGTCTATACTCGAGAACCAGGCCTCCCGGGTTCGGAAGAGATTAAAGGCAGTCAACAACCCGAGGTTTTCTAAAGTAACTCAAACAACAGCTGGGGAGCAAATAATTGTCTTTTAAGTATTACGTAACTGTAGTTGTTACAAATTAGCTTGGACGTGCCGGAGCGATCCCGTCTAACCTAACGTACCTGAAAATGTCAGGAAGAATGAGTATACTTTTAGGCAGTGCCATATTTGCTCACAAAAGATCCAGTTTACTCACAAACATAAAGGAACGAATGGTTTCCGTTTAGGGCAGATCTGTTGGGCAAAACTTCGGTCAACGTCAATCAAAGGACTTACCGAGAGGGAATGTGGGTTAGGGAAAGATGCGGAAACGAAGTGCGATTCGGCCAGAAGAGCTCAGAGGACCAGTTCTTTAGAAACGCTATTAGGTGAATTTCAAATCGAACGGAAATACCTGCAAGGAATTGCACAGTAACTTAACGAATTATTACATAAGCACACTGAATGTAAACTGTCCAAATCAGCGGCGTAAGGGAGAATCTTTTCTTAAAGCGTCCGTTACTAAGAGATTCAGTAGGTGAACTATTAAATTGCCGTTTAAAGTTGACCAAAACATGGACGAATCCTGAGGCTAAGTTTTAGGCAGTCTTCATTGGACGTTTGCGTCCTCGTTGACAGAAAGAACAGATAGCTTATCTCTTCAGGCAGCATAGTTATGCATCCACAGATTTACTTTTCCCTGGGTAGGTTTTACAGGTCGGGAATCTTGGAGCATTACCATAACTACAGTAGATGTGCTATCACATGAAATGCCAATCGAAATTCAGAGGTTTTTTAAATTCGAAAAGATAACTTAAGTAGGGTTGTAATATTACTTGCTATGCAGTTTACACTCAAGCTATTTCAGTCATGTTAGAACACCGGCCTATAAACAGGCTTCTTTCTGGCCACTATAAAAATGTCTACTTACGCATGATGAATTTTCGCCATAGATTTGCAATGCCCTTATGCATTCAAATATATTTTCTAGAAAAAATTAATTAAAATATTCTGCTTGTGCTTATTGTATAGCCAAGTACGTTTTATTCGCGTTTTCTATTTAAGGAAGAGGTATATTTAGGTCTAAAATAACTCGCTATTACCGAACAATTTTTACCTCGACTTGCCGTTACAGTTGCATTCAGGTTTTCCATAATTAAAATTAAAATCAAGAACACGTCATATAATGCTCTCAACTTTGCACCAAAGGTAGACCATGTTTTATACTTTATAAGCCACATAAATAACTAAAAAATTATAAGCCTTATGAATGAACATTTCACGGTGTTAAACAATGTCATAACCATAAACTCCTTCAAAAATAAAAATACGTTTCTTCGAGTAGAAAATTTGAAGGACGCAAGTTGCTGCAAAATCCATAAAAGAAAGAAGTATTTTGTTCACATTTTCTATAAAGCATAGTTGCATTTATAGGGACCTCGAAAATCAGTGGGAAAATTCATACTACTTAAGTTGTCATTATGTACGGCGTGGTTTGAGCAAGCGACCACAAAGAACCTTATTCAAAAGCCGGCGTTCTGACTTGCCTGAAATATCCCCGGAATATGCTACACGATAATTTATATTACAACCCTACTTAAATAATCTTATAAGGCCAATGCACAGTTCCGAATTTCAGTTAACATTTCATGAGGTAGCCCACCCACTGTGAGCCTTGCACTACACAATCAGATTAACCGTGGGCGCTGCCCTAGGCAATCAGTTGAAAACTGGCCCTCAGGTTGACATCGATGAGGCCTTCCGAGCTGAGCAACTACGGCCAGAAGACACATCAAAGTCATAGACGATGTAGACAGTTGCTTTACTACTATAATGACTGGAGTGGATCCTGATGCCCCATTACAAACAGTACCCCTAGAGTCTTCACCACCAGCTGCATTGCCAAAGCGCCTCACTCACCTGCTAGCAATAAGGTCACTTATTGATCTCACTCACTGCTATGACCGGTACTGATTCGCCTTCGCTGCTCACCTATCACCCCACCCAGCGCACCGACACTACACTCGCCTTCCATAGTAACTGGTACTTCCATATCCTTCCTACCTGCTTCTGAGGTTATTCGAAGGAAAAGCCACAATTTAATCTGCACCGACTTATTTACTGCTGAATAGGACATTTTGTTGACCGGAAAAAAAATTATTTCGGTGGTTTTTAAATAAGACTTTAATTCTCTGTATTGGGATTGACAGACAGCAAGTGGATCGACCTTCAAGAGCGAAGTAATGGAGCCCTTTGTTGAAATGAATAGAGAAAAAACAGTCTTCTTCCAGACCTCTAAGTGATCATCCGCGCCCTGACATTTCTGGCGACTGAAAAACAGAATATTGCAGGGGCTCATGGGTTGCACCCTAGGGTTACAAATAAATGGAACAAAAGTTTACTACATAAGTTACAACATATTTTCAGTATGTAAACCATTATTTACAGTACAGTTGCGACATCGTTCAATGCTTGAATCAGTTCAGCAAGCCACTTTCGGAAAGAGAGTCATAATGAGCAGGGATGCCATCCGGATAAAAGTACACCTTAGCGTAATCTAGACGTTGAGACACAACATTTGATTTAGCATCTTCGGGTGTGATTTGCGGTCCCTGTATTACCAAACAAAAACGGGTAAATTAACCCTGTACTGCAAATGCCACACCAAACAGATGCACGAGGAAAATTAATTGGGGTTCGGTTAAATCTGGGCCACCTTGTTTACGCATCGCTTATCAGGGAAGCGTTTTGTTTGATACGTCACATAGCCATCAACCAATAAATTTCCGTGTATGAACTCAAGTCGGGAAATTAAATGAGGAAACATATACCAAAAACAAGAAAGTCAATTGTCCGCAGAAATTCGCTATGTATATAATGGAGTATTTACAAGGACAAGGGAGACCGGAATGACCATTGGTGGCTTATTAGCAATCCCAAGTGTGGGTCCACTGAGATTCGAACCTGGGATCTTTGGTTATTTAGTCGAACGCTCTACCAATGAGCCACGGGCTCGTTGTCCCGTCGGTTGTGATCGGGAATATTAATTATGATGTAGTGATGCTAACCAATCAAGGTACGGGAAATTCATGGGACTTGGTTTTTGACCTAGTTGCTATGCAACTGCCTACGAGGGCTCTTGATTGAGCCCTAAAGCACAACTGGACGTGCATTTTCCGAAACTTAATCGGTTATTGCCACTCAATCATATTTATATATGTTTTATATAAAATACACGATAGATTAAAGCCGCAAAATTCGGCCCGCACATTAGAGAGAGGGATTACTTTACTTCAGCGCGTATTATTATTCAGCCTCCCAACTCCTTGTACGCATCATTAAATGCCCGGGGACTCAATGGGGAAATCAACCAGAAATTAGGCTATGCTTGCAGAGCAAAAAGGCATATATACGCACTTGGGGATTGGGATTTTATACCAAGTGATCGCCTACAAGCCCAAATTGTGGTCAAAGAATAACTATGCTGAACATAGAAGTACGATAGAAAGTGTGAGAACTGTCACTTTTTCCTAACCACACGTCCCTCTGTCGACCATGTTTTCGAACAATGAGTCAATTCTATAGCGCCACACGCACACATGCCTTCCCTCAAGTCCATACTGTAACTCCAAGACACTCTGACTACTGGCTACTGGCACTCTGACTACTGACTACTGGCTGGCCGTCTCAAACTTCCGATTGTTGTTTCAAACACCACAGTCAGTTTGTCAATACCTTTATTGGAGAAACCGAAGGGGTCAGGTCTCCTACCAAAGGAAATCATGCAGGCTTGGGAAGTCATCTCCCGGGATGTGGCGGTGAAGGTCCGTTAAGCGAATGCAACTAAACAGAGTCATCCCGGACGCATCCAAATTCTGATAGTCTGCAGGCTCTGCCTAAATGGGTTCCCCGACTTCGGAACTCATCACTCAGACCGGCTTACAACGGTTGGACTTATTGGTCTTCCAACATAGCAGCCTGTAATTCTTGACGCCGTAATTGGATGTCATCTTCATTGTCACCAAGCTGGATCAGCTGCTGACATTCGTCTTTCTTGACGTACAATTCACGATGAAAGGTGAAGAAAATGGCTAGACGAAGTACGCCGATATCTTGATTTGCACCACTTTTGCCAGGTGAGCGGAGCGATTGGCTACCCGCACAAATTCACCAACCGGTTACATACACGAACGAAATGAAATATTAAAACCCACCGAAACCAAATTCTGGTAAGTGCTCCGGTACATGGTCAACGTCTTGGAAGCCGTCAGGCAAATTCACACAGAAATTGGAATTGCGCATTGACCGGAACCAACCAGCCAACTTCAATTCACGAGGTACGAGCGTATCAAGTCGTTTACCTGAATTGGTGCAGTACTGCGTGAAGCAGGTATTTCGGAAGCGTCGAGAGACTACTACGTTTGTGGATGGTCAATCCCGCATAAGCAATGAGGATGAAGAATGTCGGCTTTTAAGCCACTGCTCACTGGACGGAAAGACTTCGACAAGGTGGAAATCCTCGCTAGGGGGTGACAACCACACTGGTTGCTTGACGTTTGGACAAGTTTTCTCTGGTCCGCAGTCCATATACAGACGTTTGCCCCCTCCCTGGCCTATACAGTGTTAGCGCTTGCCTGGGAGGATCAAGGCAGGCACAGCGGAGACGCGGATACTCAAAGTTAGTGGGTAAGAACGACGTCAAAGCCGAAGTTGCAACCCACTAAATGGGCCAGCTCTAAACATTCAAGAGGTGACAGCTGAGTGAGCTGCTTGCTGCTTGAGTCCTGGTTCTCCAGTCCGAATTCCATTAATAGGCGAAATGACTCCGCCCTATCTGACACTAACCTTTTTTGCCTGAGCTGAGCGGTGAGTCAACTGGCCAAGTGAGTACCACGCCCATCACAGGAATAGAAAACCCCAAGGTAATGCTGGTGACCAGGAGGAGTTAATATTATCGAAGCATAGCCCTAAAACTAACCCAAACCGAATCGTTAATTTTCACTCCGAATCTAAACTCACCGCTAACTCGAACCTTAACCCTAAGCCTAAAATTAACTACACTTTAACCCCAACCTTAACTGTAACATGCATACTCCTATAAATCACCACACACCCCGGAAATAAGGGATTTTCCCATCTCCGTGTCTTGTCCTCATCACCAGCACCATTAATGAAATCACAAGAGTAAAGCGCTCGAATGAGGGCAACGCGGTATTCCTCGAACAAAGTAACAACATATGTGATGCATGAGGAAGTGAGTACATCTAGTAGATATGCCCTTTCTTAATAACTGTATGACTGACGTACTGAACTCTTACGCGTCCTGCTGCTATCTCTATGCGTGTGTGTGGAAGAGAATCCAATAGGCCAGGCGAATAAAAGCTAGTTTAAATAATCGATTCTTTTTCTTTTCATGTGCTTCCTGGAATTCGCCTTTTACCGCTTCGCTTTTTCTTATCTCCAGGCCTCTTGAGTTAATATCAGCATACAATCACAATTATGGTGCAGCTGGAGAACGATACTGAGTCTCCGAAAATCTACCCCACCAGCAATTCATATCTGTCGCCCGCTTTCCTGGCTGTCATCGTCCTTTCCACCAGACGAATTGGAATGATAGTTATAGCCTTATTTATATCCGCCAGTAGGACGGCCACACGCACCAGGTAGTCTGCTGTAGAAAAGTCAAGGCCATCGCATTCGTACTTTTGCTACTTCAGTCGGTCGGCCCCAGCAACAACTGAGTCACCCAGTCTGTAATGTGTTTTCGTTTGCCACTGCTGCTTCTGCTGCCATTGTGGGCGCTGGCATTTTTGCTTCCCGGGGCTAAAGAAGATGGGACTTGACCTGTTTAGTCGTAGATGTTGTTTGCTCCCTCGGGTACTTATATGCCTCGCTGGTAGGAAACCTATCTAGTCTTGTGCTGTCTTCCTGCGAGGACAAGTTTCATGCCCAATATCGACTTCACGTCAAAACGTAGAATATCCACAGCCTTACATTTTTTGATGGGAGTGTGAGCTTTTGCCATACAGATATCTGTTGCTTTACGGGAGTAGAAAAAATTATCCGAACCACGGTAGAAATTGTTTGAAATCTGAACTGTCTCAGAATACCATTCCCAAAAAACAACACTAACAATCTATCCCTTTTTATTAATCCCTCGTTCAGCGTATTACTTAATTAGCACGGTTGATTAATCATAAAGCCTTTCACTCATAAAACTCAGCTGTTTTCATGTCAGTTGTCTTTGCAGTAACCACTGAAAACTGCATCATACTCGTAAAAGAAAGAAAGAAAGATATCACGCCGCGAGTCAGCCTGTACTTGCGACCGTATTTTTGAGTGTTTAGTCCGAGGCATTTCTTCATGACTCTCGGACTAACCACCCACCGAGTCTTGCCATACATTTTCAAATGCCTTACATGATAAAGCATCCGTACTTTCTTGAAATTATGATTGGTGAGGATAGTTTCGGTGGACACGCGAAGCAGAACCTCCGTAATACAAGTTCATTTGCGATAAATTCTGGGGAAATTAGGATTTACGTTAGAATAAGGGTTAGCCTAAAGGTACAATAGGGTTAGGACACGAGAAAAGATCACGTATAGTGTACATTTAAAAGAATATAATTTAGAGACCCAGTGCCATCTCCGACCAAACATCCTTCGGAAAAAAATGCCCATAAAGAGGCTTTGCGCAAAGCCTGCGACAGCTCTCTCCATGCCTACCTGCAACCGTGGGGGTTGAAGTACCATAATTTACAGCTCGTGGGCAAGACGTTTATATTATGGGGATGTATTTCCTTCAGAACTTAAACTGTGGTAAGACTCACTAAGTGTCCGTCTTCTGTTTCATGTGCTATTTAGTCTCCCCCAAGTGGTTTCCGAAATAATGCACGCACAGAAGTTATGACCAGTAGCATTCCTAGGTGACTCATTGCCAGAATAAAGTCATGCAGCCCACAGTGGTCCGGTTGCCACCCTGCTTGCGGTCGGTCGGACACGCATTCCGAGCCCAGCCAGTCAACTCACAAGCCCGGCATTCATTTTATTAATTGGGCCTGTAGGCTTAAAAAATTGACACACACATCCGAGTAATAGAATTCGCAATTCTACCTGATGCGCTTTCGATGTATCGAGGAGTGTCTGTTTTTATCGAGCTCCGATATGCAACCGTTGAGATTTTCTCTGATCCGGTGTCAATGCAGTGAAGACGGTGAAGCATTGAATAGCCCCAATGTTGTTATAGGACTACGCTCGATAGCGTGCCTACACCTTGGCTGCCAAGTTACTATCACAACGCTTCAACATCCACACGTTCTCAATAAGAGGCAAAGGATAATGTGTGGCGGTGGATAGTACGGAGGTTGAGATTAGCATGAAGATGATTATACATATTGTGGGGGTATTAATAATGGTAGCAGTAGCAGTATTATTATTATTATTATTATTATTATTATTATTATTATTATTATTAGTAGTAGTAGTAGTAGTAGTAGTAGTAGTAGTAGTAGTAGTAGTAGTAGTAGTAGTAGTAGTAGTAGTAGTAGTAGTAGTATTATTAGTAGTAGTAGTAGTAGTAGTAGTAGTAGTAGTAGTAGTAGTAGTAGTAGTAGTAGTAGTAGTAGTAGTAGTAGTAGCAGTAGTAGTAGTAGTAGTAGTAGTAGTAGTAGTAGTAGTAGTAGTAGTAGTAGTAGTAGTAGTAGTAGTAGTAGTAGTAGTAGTAGTAGTAGTAGTAGTAGTAGTAGTAGTAGTAGTAGTAGTAGTAGTAGTAGTAGTAGTAGTAGTAGTAGAAGGGGATAATAGGAAGTTGCTGAACGTTGGCTGCAAACAGCTTCCGTACATTTCGTAACACTTAGTCTTGTCACACATGTTTCGGAAATAATATTGACAAGTAAAGGTGCCATGTGAATCCGAAACAAACTACCCTTCTCAGAAACAAATCTTCAAAGCGCTAACAGATTTATATAGTACCTCACAGCATCCCACTCTCTATTGCTGGACACACTTTATCAACTCAGAAGGCCAAAATGTTGCTAAAGGTGTTGCGAGCCCGCGGCCCACGAACCCATTGCTTCATGCAATGGAACGTGACTCCTGTAGGAAATCACGTTTTGAAAATTATGCTGCGTGCCTCTTGAGCAATAAAGGATCCACCTTCCAAAGTAAGGACACATTAGGCACGCTCAGTATACTAAATGTCCTATTCGTTGAGCAGACATTTCTCAATAAAATATGAGCTACGGACAAAAAGGAGGGGCAAAGAATGCTTGTGCAACTCACCGTACTAACATAATGGATAGGGTTAATGTTAGGTTGGTGTTAGGGTTAGATTGGCGTGGATAGGTAGGCATGTAGTACGTCTAGGTGAGTGCCAAAAAATCAATTCCCTTGAACAATGACGGTGGGTACATAAGTTTCATTTCATTACCAACGCGTTAACCGTCTTTTCTATCCTTTAAACGGCTTCGTCAAATAAAACCTCCTCTTGACACCGTTCTCGGATTACCCACCTGCCTATCTATTGCGTTCGTCGTTTCCCGATTGGGGGGGATTGCGCAAACCTTTGTTGCCGAACGACGTCCAGAAAGAGATTAGCAAGCACGCGCTTTGCTCAATTAACCTCCGCTAATCGCTGTTTTAAGGCCTGATCGGCGTAATCGAACCCTTACGTTTTCTCATTTATAGGCCTACTCGAGGTGTAGGGGACGTTCATGAGGGGATCTACCGTTCAGGAGTGGCAGTGCAAGCGTAGATAGAGCTAGTGCCCCCTAAATGGGTCGCGTGGTAGATGCGATGGACCGACACGGGGCCAAATCAGGGTGCGGAAGGAGTTATTATTAACTGGAATGCGGTCCCATGCCAAATGTCGAGCATGGGGGTGGAGGGTGCGCGTGCCCAACATGGCCACGCGTAGGTGCAGGTTCATGCCGCACCCCGCTCTGCAAATCCAAGGCAGGTGCTTCATCTGCGCCCGACCCCGCCTCCGGTCTTCTTACCTATGTATTGACACCGGGCATAGGCGGGTAAGGGAAGAGAGCGAGTGTGGTAGATGCAGTGCAAGTCTACTATCCCTTACAACTACTTTACGCACAAGTCACCGTCTCTAAGGCACTCTTCCGTGGAGCATACGGTGGACATCGTAGGACTACGACGGTCGAACGGGCTTTAGGTAGAGCTAGGGCTACCCAAGGCGGGGGGGCTAAGCCACAACAGTTTTCCTCTGTGTTTCAAGGCACAGGAGTCAATTTTATCTTAATTGAAGGCTGATCCCACCCCCAGAACAGGCAGAAATAAATTTTGATCACTCCTCATTTACGCCACCTGCAACGCTCGGTCAATCCTTGTCAGGATGCGTGATTGGCCAATGTCGATGCTTTAAACGAAATGCCCGATTGTCAACTACTTTATTAACTCGAAGATGAAATTGCAACCACAAAACTACAAACAGCCTCAAATTAACGCAGAAAAAAATCAGCGTTATGGAATAACCCCGAATGCCGACTTAATTCAAGTAAACGCAAAAGAATTAGGCTGAAGGACGTGGAGGGAGAGGCTGATATTTGGATCGATAAAAAATAACAGTCTACAGTCCTATGCAGCAATGTTATTGCTAAGTACGTCATTTGGTTTTGTTCTCTCGATATCTCTCACCGTCTGTATCACGCTACAGCATGGACAGGTTGTCACAAGCACTGACCTTCACTACTGACACACAAGGTCATCTCCGCCGTCACATGCGTGCGAAATTGTCTGAGTTGATGCCTGCCGGCGTTGCATTCATCTCGATCTCTCTCTTTTTCTACAGCATCTGTCTTCCCATGATGGTGTTGCCACGACCATCACCATCACTAGTATCATCATCATCATCATCATCATCATCATCATCATCATCATCATCATCATCATCATCATCATCATCATCATCATCATCACCAGCATAACTTCCCGGACTAAAGCATCAAACACCATTTGGGCACATAACTTACTCCTACAAACCTAGAAAGTAACTGATACTACTGCTGCCTCCCTCACTGCCACCCAAGACAGAGATTTATGGTTCTGTGCACAGGAAAAACCCTCCATCCCATGCCTCAGTTTATTCCCACTACTCGGGACTTAGGTATTGTGGTGCCCTGAGTACACTCACTTCTTAGTCGGTACATTCTGACCTATGTAGGATTCGAGCCGCCATTATTGCAGCCTAACACATCTGGCGTATGGACCAGGTCATGTGCGTTCCACATGAGGGTCGGTTTACCCTGGTCAGTATTTGGACACACGCCCATCTCCGGTCGTCTTAATGTTTTTTTTTTATCATCGGAGCACAGAGGGTAAGTTAGGTAGATGCCTCGAATGCCGGTCTCAGTCCTTCGTTGTAGACCCCGATGATGAAGGAAATTTACTTTTCATTTCTACGTAATCTGTATAGCTAATATCACAGACACTGATTCGCACTGCAGATCGGCGTGTTCGCAAGTTATAAGTGGATGAGCGCCGAGCGATTTCTCGGGCTTCATTTGCAGTATTTTGATCCTTCCAGATCCAGCCAAAAAGTTAAGGCCTTCTGCTAATGGAAGTAATAAAGAGTTTCTGGTGTAGTTGGTCTGGCTGGGACATTAGGGCCGGAAGGGACATGAGAAGGAGCAGGAGGAACTGAAGAATTTGAAAGAGAAGTATTAGTGAGGCTTGACGAAACGAACGCTGGGAAAATGTACCTTCTCTCTCTCTCTCTCTCTCTCTCTCTCTCTCTCTCTCTCTCTCTCTCTCTCTCTCTCTCTCTCTCTCTCTCTCTCTCTCTCTCTCTCTCTCTCTCTCTCTCTCTCCCTCTCTCTCTCCCTCCCTCCCTCTCTCCCTCCCTCTCTCTCTCCCTCCCTCTCTCCCTCTCTCGCTCTCTCTCTCCCTCTCTCTCTCTCTCTCTATCTCTCTCTCTCTCTCTCTCTCCCTCTCTCCCTCTCTCTCTCCCTCCCTCTCTCCCTCCCTCTCTCCCTCCCTCCCTCTCTCCCTCCCTCCCTCTCTATACACATCTCTTGGCTGGGTAATGCTGTCGTGTGCTGTTTGCCTACAGATAGCGCCCACACCCAGACCGGAATGGCCATTTCTGGCTTATTAACCTTCATCAGCCTGTCACACCCAACCCAAAAACGTTGAGCACCTGAAATTCGAACCTGGGGTCTTTGGGCATTGAGTTGAACACTTTACCAATGAGCCTATACTACGAGCCGCTGTGCGGCTGCTGGCGGCTTTCTAGAGTAGAACGGGACGAGTGAACCCCGTAATCCATGGGTGAGGCGTCAGTCCGCCAGTGTCAATATTCCCGACCTAAACCGGCAAGACAACGAGCCCGTGTATCAATGGTTATAATGTTGAACTTCTACTAAACAGGTTGCAGATTCGAGCCGCTGGTGTTGCGCCACCTGGGGTTGCGTATAACTGGTTGATTACGGTCAATAATCCAGAAATGGTCGTTCCAATCTCCCTTGGTTTTGCCGGCAATGTTAATGAGGCAAATGCCCGTTGTCCTGTCCATTGTATGAAGATGAAGTGCTGCTGCTGCCACTGTTTCTCGCATTAGGGACACTTGCTGCGATAGGGGCTTCCTGGAACTTTGAAAATGACGCATAATACGTCACAATTAGAAAATCCAGTGATTGAAAATAGCGATAAGTTGTTTTAAAAGGCAAATTATGATTAATTGGACAGTGGAGGCGAATGTTCGTATTCCAAATGTGTGTATACGTGAAGAAGAAGAAGAAGAAGAAGAAGAAGAAGAAGAAGAAGAAGAAGAAGAAGAAGAAGAAGAAGAAGAAGAAGAAGAAGAAGAAGAAGAAGAAGAAGAAGAAGAAGAAGAAGAAGAAGAAGAAGAAGAAGAAGAAGAAGAAGAAGAAGAAGAAGAAGAAGAAGAATTTCATTCACCGGAATCATGGATTTTTTCGTCTGAGCTTTCGAACTCTTACTGGAGTCCAGCGGCAGAGATAAAACAGCAACATAAACGAGTAACATTTATAGGACGGGGAATGGGATTTGCAGGGGCCAATCAGATACCAGTGGCACCAGTCCGGAAGTGACTACTCAGGGCCCTGTCTGCCGGTGCTAGATCGATATATCGACTGACCGAGTTCTCATCGGAGGCCCAGGGTTCAATCAGTTCTCGTTTAGTCTTGCATCTGGCATGGGCGATTATATTCGTGGCTGCGAAGTTCAACTCGTGACCTGTTTCGTAGGTGTGGGCAGCCCCTTGAGATAAACTGCCCCTCCCCCCGTCTCACAGCAAGCTTATGCTCGTGTATGCGCAATCCAAGCATACGTCCAGTCTGTCCTGTGTAGTTACAGGAACGATTTTGGCACGGGATGCGATACACTACCCCCGACTGCTCATTAGGATTTAATTCGTCCTGGATTCTCATGACCTTACTGCGCATGGTAGCTTTTGGTCGGTGTGCAATTTCGACACCACGTCCCGCAAAAATGCGCTCAGTCGCTTCTGACGCGTCCTTGATGTATGGCATTGCATGCCATACCGTAGGGGTTGGTTCTGGTTGGGTCCTCCAGGGGCGAACACGTAGGCATCGGCTTATGATCACCTTCCGATAGCCGTTCCGTATAAACTAGTTGCGAAGGTAACGGGCATCAGGTGCTTTATCCGTCGGGTTGCTGCAGTGAGTCTGAATGCGTTTGAACAGTTTTCTCACACATTTTCATTAGCCACTGGATGGTTGCTGTGAAAATTAAAAATCTGCGTGGTGTTCGTTGCTTTCCTGTAGACAGCCGTTTCTATTTCGCCGTCGGGACGTCGCCTGACGAGTACATCAAGGAAGGGGAGCTGCTGCGCTGATGATGGACTCCAGTAAGAGTTCGAAAGCTCAGAGGAATAAAGTTATGATGCTGGTCAATGAAAAACCGTCTTCTTCTTCTTTTTCTTCTTCTCCCGCATGCATAGCAAAATTAGGTTGGAACAGGTAAGCAAGCAGGTGATTAATCGCCTGCTTGCCAGGCGGAAAAACCGCCCTGACACTTTTGTGACAAATATTAACGTTAACTTTCAGTCTACGCCTATAAACTTTAGTTCATACTGATTTACTCTAAGTTAAAGGGTATTTCCTGAGAATTGTATAAAGCAGCGATTTCAAAACTGGGGTATCTACCAGCAAGCACACGGGGAAAGCTGAAGGACTCCCGGATGAGTGGAACCCCTCGCAACTTCTGATTGTGGTAATTTTGTTCCACCATCGGGACGCCGTGAAGAGAGAGAGAGAGAGAGAGAGAGAGAGAGAGAGAGAGAGAGAGAGAGAGAGAGAGAGAGAGAGAGAGAGAGAGAGAGAGAGAGAGAGAGAGAGAGAGAGAGAGAGAGAGAGAGAGAGAGAGAGAGAGAGAGAGAGAGAGAGAGAGAGAGAGAGAGAGAGAGAGAGAGAGAGAGAGAGAGAGAGAGAGAGAAAGAAAGAAAGAAAGAAAGACGTAGACACTGAGTATTTCTGTCTCGTTATAATCAACTTCGTTCGCAAGTCACCACTACGCACATCTTGGGAACAGTGGTGAACTTCGTCAGCTGTGACAGTCCAAATGGCCGGAAAGAATGACACTCAATCGCTGAAATGAGTTTTATTCGCCCGACGTTTTGGATTCACATAAGTACATTATCAGAAAAGGAGTTCTATAAGAGGTACAGTTTTGCCAAAACACTGTCATATGAAGAGAGAAAGAACAATGGAAGATGCTGATAGATTGAATACCAGCTGGGAGCAGAAACAAACAAACGCTTGTACACGAGACAGATGCTCCGCATACGGTGTACGCCCATTCCTGATTGAATAACTACCCGATCTGCAGTGACAGAGACGGACAGGGGGAAAGGTACTGATGAAAGGCGCTTCGCTGAAGTGCTTATGACCCATCTGCTAGACCCCGTCTATGGACCATCTGCGTCACGTACGAGCACTGTTTGTGTTTCAGATCATATTCCGGGTTATTATTGGTCGAATTAAGGCAGAATAATCCCCAAATCGACTCTATCGGTCAACCGCATTTTATATCGCCCCACCTCTCTGTAATTATAACTTTGCTGACTTCGGTCTGGTAATTGGTTCCCTTTTCGTGATCTTTGCCACCCATAAGGAGCTTGTTTGCTTCGGGAAGCAAATAGATCGGTGTGCACCTATTCCTGAATTCAGTATGTATAGGATTATGTTGTAATGCTACAGCATGTCACTCCCGCATTCATTGCAGACGGTTGTACATGGTGCGATAATGGTTCGAGTCCCAGCCACCGGGCCCCGACGAGTGATGAAATTTCAGCCACTACCGACTCGACTGCGGGCAGTCAAAAGAGTATCACACCACCTGCGGCCGTCGGGGGTGGATGCTGGAGCCGCCAATTTTGATAGATACCTAGTGGCATAGCAACTCCTTCCTATAATACAGTACTAATTGTGAAAGGCCCTACTCCTTATCTGGTTATGTCTCTGATTTTGAATTTGAGCGTGAATCTGAAACGTCCGCGATCCTGTCCTCATCTTCCTGGCGGCTCCCCTGAGCTCATCCCTTCGTTGCTATTGGCAGTCTAAATAGCGTGCGTGTGAGCGTGTCGGCGTCATGGGACAGGCCATGGACGCACATCCGCCTTCTCATGCTGCTTGCAATTTGAGTCCCTGACTTATGCATAGCGTTAATCTTAGGCAGTCTTGTAAACACAGGCCTGACGCGAGTTTCTTCCGCCCATAAAAGAATTTTAAAATACCGGGGAGGGGCAACGCTGAAAGCATTCCTTTGATGCTTTCTGAAGCGCCGCGAAGTATTTATTTTTTTGAAAATTCACACCGACACGGTGCGAGGAATTGCTCACGCTTTTTTCGGGTAAATATGCTTGTGCTAAATGTGGCGGTGAAAAATTTGGCCTTTCAAATCTCCCCGAAAACTGTCCTGAGTATGTTAGACCAAAGAGGACAGCCGGGCAGGGCTCTCAAAAAAATCGCCGACTATGCTACCGTACTCCATCGGTTGCTGTTTGATTTCCAGCTGAGGCCTCCGCTCATTGGTATCGACCATACTGCCGTTCCTTTCAGTGAATGCCAGAGGCCTCTGTCTGGCTGTAAGCCGACCGCCGACCTTGGTCAACGCCTTATCGCGTCAAGGTCATTCACGCCCCTTGAGAGCACTTCCAATCACGTTGACATTGCTGTCTGGGCCGACTACAATAGGCACCCAAGCGCGCACAACCCACCATGCTTCGTTAAGTGTAACATATCACGCTTTTCGCATACCGTATGTTTTCCTGATCCCACCCTCAAAAACTGACAAAAATGCCAGACAGCACAGCTCCCCCGGCACGGCTTGTCACTGTCGACTAGCACAGACACTGACCTCGTCAGCGGTCACTGTCGCCCAGACCAAAACAAATGCCTCCTTTTAGTGTCTTCTTCTGCTACCCGGGATTTGGCTGTGACGTTCAAGGGGCAGCCTGCGTGCACCCTAGTCCCTGCACGATTATTTACGCGGATTTTGGTATACCCAACTTTTCCTCCTAACCATCAAACAGGTAAGAGGTTTTATGCCATCCATTAAAGTTAGCGGAAAATCAGGCTACTATGTTAAAATAGAATTTCAAGACACAGGTTTATCAAGGTTGCGCATTATTGTTTGCATAATAAGATAACTAAATTCGAAAGACTGACCCTCTGATGTCCTGAGTTTCATAGGGACTAGATAATGATGTCTTGTATGGCCGCGTAAACAGGACACAGAAAAAGGAACCGTCCACAGTGCATGTGACTTGGCGCTAAATTCCAAGGAAAATATTCTTACGAATAAGGGGAGGGTTAGGGTTAAGTTTAAGGTTAGGTTTAAGTTTGAGTTTAAGGGAGAGCTTCAAGATAAGGCTATGTGCTAGGAGCATTATCGTGCTAACTGTAGGGTTTAGGTTGAGGGTAGGGCTAGGGTTAAGATTTAGGTTGTAGTTTATTTATATGTTAGGGTTAATTTTAGCGTTAGGGTACGGGAATATTTGCCGTTCCTGGAATGTATCACAAGACCAACCATTTTAATCGGGTGAGGCGGTTCCTATTCCCGTGTCCTATTTAGGTGGCCATACAAGGCATCCCTACGAGGGATGACTACATTCTCGCAACTGTTTATTAGTTATCATTCACAAGGGCTTCGTCCATTCGATAAAATGACAATAAAGCTCGGAATATGCACAGTGTTGGTTGTTCTTCCTATGAGCAAGACATACAGCAGGTGGATTACTGCATAAAAATTTTTAATGGAAATTCTGAATTTTTTTAAAAAAGAACGGTGTGCCTAGGTGGGTTTGTGGACTAGATTACATGCAGCATAGTCCCAAGATATATCATTCACGACTGATACCAGTGGTTTAATGCGTTTATTTCGGAAATCCCAGGAGCAACCGACCATAACGGAGGACAGCGCTAGTCGCTCGGGCACTGGTGCGATACAAGGTGAACATTGCTGCTGTCAGCGAGACCCGATGCTCTGAACAGGGTCCGCTGGAGGAGGTGGGTGCCGGCCACACCTTCTGCAGAGGCCGGCCAAAGGCAGAGCGACGCGACGATGGTGTCCCCTTTGCCATCTGGAACGACATCGTGGGACGTATGTCCTGTCTGCCGCAGGGTATCAGTGATCGTCTGATGAGCCTCCGCCTGCCTCTTCGGGGAGACATGTTTTCCACCATCATCAGCGCCTACGCCCCACTCCAAATGACAAGCTCTGATGCGGTGAAGGACAAACTCTACGAGGACCTGCACGCCCTGCTGGCGACTGTGCCGAAAGAGGACAAGTTAATTGCCCTTGGTGACTTCAACGCATGCGTCGGGATGGACCACGCTGCCTGACAGGGAGTGCTGTGTCCCCACGGTCTCGGTAGCTGTAACCATAACAGCCTCATTCTTCTGCAAACGTGTGCGAAACACCGCTCCTGTTGACCAACACCTTCTTCCGCTTTCCGACGCGGGAGAAGGCCACGTGGATGCATCCTCGGTCGCGGCGCTGGCAGCTGCTGAATTATGTTCTCGTCCGCAGGCGAGACCGACAGGACGTGCTGGTAACCAAGGCGATCCGCGATGCCGATGGTTGGATGCATCACCGCCTCATCATCTCCCAGATGAGGCTCCGCCTTCAATACCGACGAAGGCCCCAAGGTAAGCGACCGCCAGGTAGGTTAAATACTCATTTGTTGAATTTGCCTGCTCACTGTTTTGATTTCAGAAACCAAATAACCGAGAACCTGGAGAACATGCATGCTCCAGATAATAACGCCACAGTGGAAACAGGATGGTGTAAACTGCGAAATGCCATCCAGTTCACCGCCCTCGAAGTCTTCGGACGCGCGCCCAGTTAATACCAGGACTGGTTTGACGACAATGACGCCGATATCAGCAATCTACTCGCGATCAATGGACTACATAAAGCCTACATGGACCTTCGGACTGACTCCACCAAAGCAGCCTCCCTGAGATGCCGCCGCCTTCTACAGCAATGACTGCGGGAGATGCAGGACGCCTGGATGGTACTCAAGGCTGAAGAAATCCAGGGGTATGCGAACCGCAATGAAATGAAAAACTTTTTCAAAGCCATCAATGCCATCTACGGTCCCTGCATCAAGAGGACTGCACGGCTGCTCAGATCTGACGGCAAAACATTGCCGACAGAAAAATAACAAATTCTGAAGCGCTAGGCCGAGCACTCCATAAGTGTCCTCAATTGCTCATCAGCCATCTCCGATGCTGCCATTGACCGGCTCCCTCAAGTGGACACGAACAATGACCTGGATCTGCCACCTTCTCTACCAGATACCATCTGGGCCGTGCAGCAGATTTCCAGCGGTAAAGCACCGGGCTCCGACCCAATCCCACCGGAAGTCTACAAGCACGCTAGGACCGGCTGATGGCAGAACTCACAACACTCTTCCAGGAGATGTGGCGCCAAGGACAAGTTCCTCAGGACTTCAAAGACGCGACCATCGTCCATCTCTACAAACGGGAGGGGAATCGGCAACTCTGTGATAATCCCAGAGGAATCGCGTTGCTCAACATCGCCGGGAAGACCTTCGCCCGTATCCTTCTCAATCGTCTGAATGGTCACCTAGAGCAGGGCCTGCTCCCGGAAAGCCAATGCGGCTTCCGCCGACACCGCGGGACAACCGATATGATCTTTGCCGCCCGCCAGCTACAAGAGAAGTGCCAGGAGATGCGAACTTACCTATACACTACCTTCCTGGACCTAACGAAAGCCTGTAACACGGTGAATCGCGATGGACTGTGGAAATTCATGCAGAAATTTGGCTGTCCTGAGCAGTTCACGCACATGGTGCGTCAGCTTCGTGACGGGATGACGGCGCACATCACTGACAACAGGACGGTATCCGAAGCATTCGCAGTAACCAACGGAGTGAAGCAGGGTTGCATACTGGCCCCCATACTATTCAGTCTCATGCTCTATGCTATGCTGATGGACGCCTACCGTGATGAGCAGCCTGGGATCGACATCGCCTACAGAACTGACGGGCACCTTCTCAACAGTCGGCGTATGCAGGCTCCAACGCGCGTGTCCACGACTACAGTCCATGACTTGCTCTTCGCAGACGACTGCGCCCTTAACACCGTGACGAAGGAGGACATGCAAGGAGCATGGATATCTTCGCCGAAGGCTGCGCCGATTTCGGATTAAAAATCAGTACAGCCAAAACGGTTATCATGCACCAGCCGCCACCCAGCGCGGAATAAAATGCTCCTCGAATCAATGTCAACGGTGCTCAACTCAAAAACGTGGAAACCTTCGCTTATCTAGGAAGCACGATATCGCGCAACACGAGAATCGATGAAGAGGTTGCCCAACGGATCTCCAAAGCTAGTCAGGCCTTCGGCCGGCTGCAGGCCTCCGTGTGGAATCGCCACGGTGTTCACCTGAAAACCAAACTGAAGATGTACAAGGACGTCGTCTTGACGACACTCCTTTACGGAGCGGAAACCTGGACCGTCTACTCGAACCAAGCCAGGAAGCTGAATCACTTTCATCTCAGCTGCCTCTGCAGAATACGGAAGCTGAGATGGCAAGATAGGATCCCGAACACGGAAGTCCTGGAGCGGACCGGAATCCTCAGCATCCATGCCATGCTGAGGCAAGTGCAACTGCGATGGAGCGGCCACCTGGTAAGAATGGATGACGAGCGACTACCCAGACGACTTTTCTACGGAGATGTCGCTACGGGTTCTCACCGGCAGGGAGGTCAAAAACGACGCTGCAAGGACACTTTGAAGAAATCGCTGAAGCAATTGCAAATCAACCATGTGACCTCGGGAGGACCTCGCCCAGGATAGACCGGCATGGAGAAGATCAGTGAAGACTGGTTCAGCTATCTATGAGGCCAACCGGATTGCCGCCGCCAAAGCCAAAAGAGAGGCACGAAAGTCACCAGCGCCCCGGACCAACACCGCCAATGCCCAGGCCCTGCCAACATGCCCGCGCTGTCAACGCATTTTCCGCACGTGAATCGGCCTGGTTGGACATCTTCGGACGCAATACACCAACAATCCGACAATTCCAATTTCTTATGTTAAATTCGGCCAACCCTCCTTCTGACTCCCCCATCCTCACTCCTTGAATCAATTCCATTACTCCCACCATCATAGAGACCACATCCCTCTACTCATCGCCTGTTACCGCCACCACCGCAACCACCACCACCTTCGCCTTCACTACCTCCACCACCACCACCATCAGCGATGGGGAATCTCTCCTAAGCTGTACTCAATGCAACCGCACATTCACCTCACGCATCGGCCTGGTCGGTCACTTGCGAATACATCGTACAGAGACCGGTGAGCCAGTGCCTGGAGCACCATCACACAGCAAAGATCGGTGCCTCCACTGCCCTCGCTGTACTCGCGCATTCACTCATCACATGGGCCTATTTGGTCACATGTGCATCCATGACAGCGGAATATACCACAATGCCGACAACACCGATACATCATGCACACCCTCCGCTCCTGCCATTCTTAGCGCCCCTGCCACCCCTACTACCATGAATGACATCGCCCCAGCCTCTACCGATTTCTCCTGCCCACACTGCGCCCGCACCTTCAACTCACGCATCGGCCTGATCGGTCACCTGCGAATCCATCGCACGGAGGCTGGTGAACCAGTGCTTGGGGCTCCGACATACAGTCGACGCGCCCGCCTTCACTGACCTCACTGCTCCCGCACATTTACACACCGCATGGGCCTATTAGGACACATGCGCCTCCACGACAACCTCCGGTTAACCACCGGAGGCTAAGCTACACCAGCGCACACCATCTTCACTAATACATAGACAACTCTCTCACAATCACCATGTACCTGAGTATATCACGGTTTCCTAGAAACCGTGACTGGGAAAGCTGCCAATCTGACGCTTACACCAGACCACGACGTCGGCTCAGTGTATGTGTTGTGTGTGTCGAGTGGCTGACCAGTGGACTAGGAGTCAGACGGCGATGGCTGCTCCATATCCCCTGAGTTTGTGAATCCTGGTGTTTGCGTTGTGGTGGCCAGGTCGTGCTGTGGCGCGCGAAGACGGGTACGCCGATCCGTCAGCCAATGCGCCCACTCCCACATCAGGCAACTTACCGGCTCTGACAGTAGTCTGACTGTGGGGGTGGGGGAGAGAGTGAGGTCGACAGCTCAGCGTATTTTCCTCACTATAATCAATCTGACGCGTTTGAAACTATCACGGTGCGCTAAAAGCCGTGGCTTGGAAGGTTGCCAACTGACGGGATAACTCGGACCGCGTGGTCAGCCCAATGTGTGTTTGGTGTGGAGTGGCTGACTGGCGGACTGAGAGTCGGGCTGCAATGGCTCCTTCTTAATGTGGCCTTTATGGCACTCCCACTCCGTGGGATCCGAGCCAGGTGTGGTGGCACGCCCAGGGGCGGCTCCGGCCGCGCCAGCCACCTGCACCCTCTCCCATCTCTGGTCTTCTTGACTGTGTCATGACACCGGGCTCAGGTGGGGGAGGAGGAGAGAGTGCGGTAGCTGCAGCACAAGGCTACTATCACTTAAAACTAATTCACGCGCAAGTCACCGTCCCTGCACCACCTGGTGTGGAGCATACGGTGAACCTCGTCGAAATTGACGGTCGAACTGCCATCCCAGACAAGTCAGGATGCGGACTTTGGAATGCACTTTCTTTCGGCCGTCGGTAAAAGCCTCACTCTGCAAAGCATAAATATTTCGGTAGCATAATTTGTACTGATAATTTTCAATGCCCTTATAAATTCTGGTATATTTTATAGGAAATCTGCACACAAATGGACTTAAATATGCTCATTTTTAGCAATTCAGTCTTCTAAACATTTCCATCGAAAAACGGTATATTTTGGTTTTAATCCGCGCCCCCTCATGAGCATTGTAAAACCATTCAATTTCCCTCAAATCGGTCTTTTGATTAATCCTACAGATGAAGTATGCAACATGGTCCCATAGACTGCAAAAAGTTGAGAGCCATTATATGCTTTCTCCTCAAAGGCCTAGGACAATAAATTATTTTCCTCACGCACAATACACAGCTTGTAAACTGAAAACCCTAAACACAAATACAATGCCAGATAGGACTCACATTTATTCCAGAACTGAATAAATTTTTTGAAAACCTAAATATAACGTTCCTTTGAGTAGAAAAATTAAGGAAACGTGATGTTCTACAAAAAAAGTAGTACAAGAAAAAATATTTTTGTGCAAATTTTCTATAAATTATATTCAAATTTATAAGGGCATCGAAAGCAAATGGAAAAACTACGTAATATATAAGTATACCTATTTTTCCCAGGGAGGTTGTTCCAGGTGTTATAACATCATGCAGAACGCTAATCGGTATCAAAACTACACTCAAGTAGCACTTCCTAGTGAAAAACACATTTCAGAATGTCGGTTCTTATTTCAGTTGTTGGTCACTGACTGTAGCTTACACAGATCTTCCTCGTTGACCTCCCATCCCGTATTTCCTAGTGGCGTTGACTTCATTGGGATTCGTTTGATCCCTTTAGTGCATTAAAAATTACATCTTAGGTCATTGCTGGGATGGAAGAATGTAATCGTGGACTTACGATTCCCAAGCATACCATCAAAATTGTTTCGCAAAAAACTCAAAATCCTCGACACGACGCACATATGATCCTTTGCATCAAGATATATTGGAGGCCTTCGAGGATCAGTCTGTATCGCCGTAGAGGAGGAAGAAGACACTGGAATTCTAGGCCTTTACCTCATCATATCTGCGTATGATGTGGTCTAGAGAAGGGCATAAATGGCTGTGCGCCCTCAGCTATCGTGCGATTCTACTAAGGGACACAATAAATAGGCATGTACCACGGAAACAGTGACAATGAGCGTAAGGCAGTTTACAGGACGGAAAATGGCAGTGATGTGTTGGCAATTAAAATAAATGGATATTTCCACCGTCATCGTTCAAGTGAGCTGGTTTTTTACAATCGAGTTAGGCGGAATAACACGCCTACCTACACACCAACCGAACCCTAACCGAAACGCTCCAAGCCAGTACACAGGCAACGTTCAATTCAGTCTTGTTAAGGGAAGGCTAGGCTCAGATGATAGAGAAAAACTAAAATCTAGTCTTGGGCCATCCCTCCACATGTAAAATGACTCAGAAACTAGCGTGGCTCAGTGACACGTCAATAATTACCTATCGCAATAATTACACAGGCAATTAAGGTGGCAGGGTTAACAAAGAACGCGCAACCTGGCTGCGCCGCTGTGTGACCTGGCGATCAGGGGGTAAAAAGGGGCGTTCACCCGCTGTCAGGCGCATCTACCACGACGCTGAAATAAAAACCGTTTGGTTGATAGTTGAGAATTTAAAATCTGACGGCAGATCAAGTAAAGAACGAGTTCACACCCGTAAAACTGTCTGGACACCTACCAGCAAAGGCAGTAGAGCAGGGAGGTTGTACCAGGTCCAGTCTCCATCGCCGTCCCCACCTCCTTCATATTAGCAGCAAGCGCTGAAAGCGGTTCTAGGCTATCGTTACACACATCTGCATGTTAGTCTGGTCCTGTGGAGCAGGCTGTACCACTCGAAGGGCAAACATCTCAGCAAAAAAATAAACAAATCTATTCAGGTTCATAAAGGCGAGAGTTCCGTGGTGATGGTCTGAAAAAGTGAAGTTACTTGCCAAAACAGATTAACCCTGCTGTTGACTTTCGAGGATTTGGGTCGGCTTTCCATTTTTAAAGCGTTCAATACAAAAAATCGACCAGACTTTTAAATGCGTACCCAAACCCATAAACCTTGAATTGGTTGATTTGTTTCTTATTTCATCGCCTCACACTTCTGATAGATGTTTGGGTGGTTTTACGGCCGTTTGCGTTACGCGTCGTCACCTCGACGGAGGCTGCTTGGTGAATTCGGCGACATGTCTAGACCCTCACGTGTTTTATAAAGTCCTGCGTTATTGCGTACCTTAAGACTAGACCAAGACGTTCGCACCGAACCCAAAAAGGCCCAGCAGACAAGGCCCCGCGACGAACTCACTCAATAGGCGGTCAAGTTACGAACATCCTTTATTGAGGTGACGGCGCGTAACACAAACGGCTTCAGACCACGCAAACATCTACCAGAGGCAGCGATAGACAAAAAAAACTCGATCAATTAACGAACAACTAGCTCGGCTTTTCATTTAAATCGCTGATAGATCTTGGACACAAAAAGCTTGAAAAATTGAGAGCCTACAAAACGCTCCAAACCGTCAGCAACAGACAAAATCGGTTACAGTGAGGAGCTTCACTTTTTCAGAGGATCTACTGCTGGCCTGGATATGAAAGGTGAGATAATCAGTCGTAAGCTCTATCCTGTGGCACCTGATCGAGTCGGCACGTAGGGTAGTCCTCGACTAAGCGTTGGGAGTACTCGATTTAGTGCTAGATCAGCCCCTCAAAGTGGCTATAACAGTGGATTTCGTTCCTGTGAAGGCAGTGGCCACATAAATCAGAACTCGTGTATTCCCTGCTCACAATAAATTCGTTTGAATTCTGTATGGCTCAATCTACACCATCCTATGCTCCCCGTATAACCAGTCGTTCCAGCGGCTAGTAGGATTTATCCCGAGCCCAATACATTAACCTGCTTCCAACGTGCCGGTAGCAACAGTTTGACTGTCATTACCGCACTTTTTTTACCGATTTCTACAACAGGGTTAGCGCAGGGACGGTGACCTCTTCGTGATTTCGTTGATGGTTAAACTTGATCTGCGCGGCATCTGCCGCAGTCTTCTCCTCGCTCATGCACCTGAGCCCGGTGGCACGAGAGAGAGAGAGAGAGAGAGAGAGAGAGAGAGAGAGAGAGAGAGAGAGAGAGAGAGAGAGAGAGAGAGAGTCGAGATGATCAGAGACGGTATTGGGCACATGTTGCTGGCTCGGCGTGAGCCTACACTTTGGCGTGCCCCACCTCCGTGTGTGACATCTGTTATGGGTACGCAGCCTGAGAAACGTGCTTACCGATCCCTGTTCCGGTCTCCTGGTTGTTGGTCCAACGCAGCTACCGCGTGGCGTGTTTTAGAGGCACGAGGGTAGACACACCCCGAAGCTAACTATCAGTTCAAAGGGATCGGGTGGAGGTGAGCTCAAGGATACTTTTATGCCTATCTGCACTTCTAAGAGCCTCTATGTGAAGGTATTTTAGCGACAAAACTATCAATGGAAGGTTGGTGAGGAGTTATCGGTACAATAAGCTTTATAACTAGGCGAGACATTAAAGAATGTTTACCGCGTATTGTGATATCGCATGTCAGGGCAATTCCGCTTTATTGGGGGAGCATGAAAAGCCAAGTTTGGAGATCCTCCGACTATGTTCAAGCGACGTCAGTTAAATCAGTAGCTTCAAAAAAGCATAAATTTTCGTCGTAAGCGAAGTGGGCGAATGCACCAAAACCCCAATGGTGCTAACCGCCTTAGCAAGTGTGTTGTGTCAATAGCATCCGGATTAAAGCTAAGACATCAGCGTCTTCAGCATGTGATTAAGTTGTCCGGTTAAAAGCACGTGCAATTTAATCTAAGAAATTGCCTCTGGGGATAAGCGACAGGGCCTCTTCCCTCCAAAGGTGTCTACTGACTGACAAAGTGGAATGGGGGAGAGGTGCTTCGGATCAGGCTCACTTCGTCATTTTCTGAGCTTCCCATCCTTAATTGTCGCGGGTTTTTGCTCTTCACAATATTAGTACAGCAGAAGTGGCCTGGGCTGCTTTTCTAAATCATGTCAACTGTCTATACCTTTCACTGAATGTCATTCACCTGTTTGGTTGGGAGTCAGTATGGACTGCCCGAGATCGACGGTTGTCTAGCAGGAAACTGCTTGCCTCTCTCCCCCTCTCTCTTCTCGGTATTTTAGAAGGGTAAAAATCTGACGGTCACTTTGGTTTCTTAGACAACATCTAATCAGAAGAGAACAACGGTGAATTGAGGTGAGTCCTGAGGGAGACCTGAGATTGAGATTGAGGCCACAATCCGGGGCTAATTTATACGGCTTAAAGACTGATTGCACCAGGCCGAACATTTACCTTTCGTCTACCGCAACAGACACAATGACTGCTCAGTTCAATCTATGAGTTAGGCAGACAGCATGTTAGCGACAGGGATTCAGGCGCACAGGACTGCATTCAAATGTGGTGATTAGGTATCGCAGATTGACCATCACTTGGCGAACTCTGACCACCAGGTTGACTTCACTGACGGACTTAGAAGCACTGCAAAACAGTCCCTGAGTCAAGGAAGTCTGATATTCTGATAATTACTCCGGAAAACATAGAGTTGATACCAGGCATACCAGGTACAGCGTAAAAATTTGGGAGGAAGACATGCACGAGACGGATTACTCAGATGACATTCCTTGGCACACATAGCCGTATTGTGACCATTTTTTCAGCCCCTGATGGTGAAATTTAGCAAGGGCTTGAAACCCCAGGAAAATTCAGTTATATTCCAGGAAATCCAGTTCTCAGTCCAGTCTGAATTACTGTCTGGCATACAACCCCTCATTTTAATCGTCAAATTTTCATTCATTGGAACACACTTTCTCTTCTCTGAGGACTACAACGAAAAGTAATAAAAAAATACATTTTCACCTCTATCTGGAAAGCAGCTGGCCGTCTCCTACTCGTAAACTAAACATTAACTCCAATCCTAAGATGAGTCGACAGCCAGAGACCAGCAAACATTTGAACTCGGATACAGTCGATTTGCAGTTCCACTCATTTGATCGAACATTGACCGATAAACTCAACTAAACTCAAGCTAGCTTGCTAGAAGATACTTGCATGTGTCTTTTTCTAGCACACCGGTTCGTTTCCGCACTTTTAATGTCTTGCGTTGCACGTAACTGAGTAACTTATCCACTTACTGTGTGGTTTAGTTGCCAAGCCCCATGGTGACGATCAAAATTTGCTGTCAATACACAAATTTCTGCAACTTTATCCTGCTAAGTCACAAACGAAGCCTAGTCCGTTGCCTTTCCAACCGAACTAGGAGAATATGTGCTCCTGATACACAGGCAAATGAACTTGCCCTTATACAAAACACTCTACGAGAAAACGGCTTTCCCGAGAATTTTCTCAGTAAATATATAGAGGAACGTCCCCCAAAATCCGACATGCCGACGGCTGAGAAGAAGGGCTTATTTCTCACAACATTTTCAAGGGGATCCGGAGAGCGAACTTCTACATCGTCGCTTAGATGCGGCTTTCGCTCGCGCGTACCCAGCCGCTAGGATAAGACTTGTTTTCTCAAGCAGTCCACTTCTTAGCCTTGAAGGTAAGGATAGACTGCCCTTGCAGACCTCTTAAATGTGTGTCTGTGCCTTCACTTGCTCCTGCGTAGCAGGTTATATCGGTCGAGGAAATAGGCGCCTATCCAAACGGATGCGAGAGCACAAATCTTGCCTGGCTAAATCAGGACATTGTAAAGTTTATCGCTAGCGCAATTGCGACTCATTTGGTTGACAGTGGTCACCGGGTAGACGTCGACCAGGCATTCCAAGTCGTCGATAAATTGCTGACGAAACACTCAAGGTTCTTGCATCAGCGGAGACGTGTGACGACAGAGGCAGTGGCCATACACAACTTTGCGCTCGCAAAAGGCGTTTATACAGACCCTGAGGCTCCCCTGGCCTAAGGTGAATTCAGTGTGTGTGGTCACACCTCCTGCCACGTAGTGCTACAGTGACGAAGCAGAATCATAACTAATCGTCGCCCCCTCCTTCCCCTCCCTCAGCCCTCTTCCCCATACTTACTGTTTGTTGAGTGTTTAAACTTTGTTACTTTACCCACTCTTATATTACTGTAAAGGCCTGATTATTAATAAGCGAGAGCGTACGTTCGCAAAACTTGAGTTCTTAGATCTCTTAATGCTTTTCTAAACGTAAGCATATATGAAAAAAAACATATTTTACCCAGAAATAAAGACTTTACCTCAGATGTTAGCTGGGGGCACGTTCATGCGTTTAGGAGGAACAAGACCCTGACCTTATTTTTGAAACTTGGTCAGAAATCAACCCTGCCAAACCATGGCCCCGTTGATAGGCCGAGCTTGCCCGTCGATTAAAGCAGGATCTTTCAGAGCCAATTTGAGTGACCTGCCGCGCCGCGTGTCGACTTTCATATACTTTTAAATCCTTATTATTTATAACTGTCGGCCACCAATGCCTGGAGTGCACATAAAATGGCCTCCTACTGCACCCCCAGATGAAGGGAAAACCAGTTTTTGTTAATGTGGGCTACTCGAGTGCATTCATGTGCTGTCGAAGATACACGCCTCACCTCTGCGTATTCCGACCACCTGCCAAGCAGAGGCTGGACCATGACCGCCTACACGCCAAAACCATTCCATCCTGCACTTGCGAGTACAGGGGAGTGTTCGGCCGTAAAATTGAAGGCATTTCAACGCGACATAATCGATACCGGGTAGAAGGCGTCTACCGCTCGTGTGATTGTTTGTCCGGGAAGGGGGAGGGGAGGGGAAGGGGAGCTAAAAAGTCGGTCGCCCCGCGGATTTGCCTCGTCAATCCAGACTAAATGGGCGGGGTGTTGCAGCCAGGGTAGTTACTGACATGTTTTTCAGTCTCTTCCCAGGCGATCGTACGGCCTGACGATCATATGTGGAAAAGGCTGTTATCTGTTAATAGGTTTTTTATCGTTGGGATCCGTGCTTTGGTACACTCACGAGCGGAATTCAAGGAGATGGAGATAAAGGGTTCAGTTTTTTTAAATATTCTTGTAGAACTATGCATGGAAGATCCTAGGTTAATGGGTTTTTTATTGCTTGCTCAAAATAGTTGCAAACGAAATGTAACCGAGACGTTCTGACTCAGCCAATATATCTTCTTCGGCATCCACTTTAGTCAAAAATCATGAGTTTGCTTTGTGGTTCGCGTGGTAATAAAAAATGTCCTTTCATGAGGTCACTTTCTGGGATCAAATATCCGGTGAGGCTGACTTAGTTTGAAAAGTGCCAACTGAATCTGTATCCCCCAAAGCCCGAAATTAGGAGGTTGGGACCACTCATTTGCCTATCTTAAGCCCGACTCTTGTGCGCTGCCGTTTTGATCATAACAATGTCTAAATGTCTTAATCATTTAGTCATATGGTGTAAGTGTGTATACCAGAGCATAGATGCTCCTAAAAAAACAACCAACGCCCGGTGTCTCAAGGTTTGCCAAAACTGAGCAGTAGTCAGTAAACACTATTCAAACCACATTGCTCATAAATATATTTGAGCACTGGAGTGATGGAGCATGATCGTATACTGAAATGCATGAGGCTCCAATAGAGTCCCGGACATGGGAATAACCTCTACCCATTAAATTTACGGCTAAGCCAACAGAGAGTTTACTAATTTGTTCGAAGATATATTGATCGCAGAGTAGACAATCGTCAGGAGTTCATAAATTAATTTGGCCATGGTAATATAAAATCTCGTCGACTAAGCTCAGCCAATGTTATGGCCAGGGCAAACACAACTTTGAATACGCAAGCCAGGGGTAATTACGTCTATTAGTGGTACTGGGATCGAAGAAACAGAACTAAAGCAGCCTGCAATTCGAGTTTTTTCCGCCTATCAAGAATAGGTCGGTTTCATTGAACGTGAAGGTAGAATTGAGCCACAACCAGTGAACGGCAATTCACCTATTTCTACCCTTCATCCTCATTGCCTGTGTGTGTTCATCCAACAGTTTCTTGAAAAGCCCAGTTTCTCAAGCGTGCCCGATAAGGGTGCTTTGAGTGGTCTCGAGTTCCCTCAATGCGTCGTGTACGACCTTGAGGAGTACTTCAGGGTGCCAGCGTACTGTTATGGATGAAACCCTCTGTGTCGTATTCTTGACCACAACCTCTCCCCCACTGTAGACCGCTCCACTGCTGAAATACTTCTCACAGGTCTGAAATCAACTGCAGTACATGAGGTTTCCTAACGTTAAACCTGCATGTTCCCTGCGTCATCTTCTTCGCCACGAGACAGAGTACCATCTTCTCGTTTTTAGATGATGTTAGACCGGGCAGATTACGGCCCTTGTGTTCCAGTACTGCGTTTTGTATCGCTTGCCATTTGCGGGGTCTCAAGTTCAACCTCAACCGAGGCTATTTTATTCCATTCTTGCCTATGAATTCACCACAACTGGTATTTCCTTTGGTCAGTCCTCGACGTTACTTATCTAGGTAGGGATTTCTCATCCCCTCATCCCGAAAGGACACGGGAAAAGAAACCGCTTGTAATACAGGTCAGACTAGTGTTACTATTAGGGTTAGGATAACAGTACAGTTGATGTTAACGTTAGGGTTAGGGTAAGGACACGGGAATACTTAGCCTTACTGGAATTTATTGCAAGGCGACCAGTACTAGGTCGGGAGGATGGCGTTCCTGTTCCCGTGTTCTGTCAGGGGGGCATATAAGCACTTCTGATCCTTGTGTATTCTTGGGTGATGATCCTACAGGAGCACTGACATCGGTCACCGGTCGTGATAAAACAGTCGATCTCGCGAAGTCCCTGCTTCACAGAGGGCTGTTTGAAACACTTTCGGTGACATGTTACTGTCGAGACCGGCAGAGGCCCCTCCAAGGGCAAATATTTCCCACCATTTGGCCATCGTCTCATTAAGCCCTATCCTCGCACGTCGTTTGACGTACGAGAAGTGTCTGCAATCATGCATCTGCTGTGACATGTGGATGGTTCTCCACCCGGCAGTTCTAACTTCTTTCCTGGCCGCCCTGACACAAGTATGCACTTTTGCATTCCGGACGATCATTTATGGGATATATGCCTACCGAACCCTGTTATTCAGAGGTTATTTTTTATTCAACTAGAATTTGTGGCTCAGTTTCTTGGCCGTGCTGGAGTCCTTATTTTATGCTGCCCAGAATTTTGATAGACTGACCTGGCCATCAGACGTGCCATCATAACCTCGCATGCCTGTCACTTACGATCGGCGTAAGACGAATGTGGTAATTAAGTAGGACTAATTTATATTAAGATTTCTTACAAACAGGATAGATGGGTTTAGAAAAGGCCATTCAGACCTATTTGGCATCGTCAGACAACCCCCCTCCCTCCAAGCCGAGAATGTCAGAGAGCGGAATCCTATCCTCGTTGTTCATCGAGTTCAATACTCTGCCAGCTCTGAATAGCGCTCGTACGTCCGTTGCTACGAGAGCGCAACGTTGCGTGAAAGTGTTATTTACTCAGCAGGCCTGTTTGTTGAACAGAAGACGGTGGTTCTGTTACACCTTGTCATTACTAGTTCCCGATTTACGAGTGCTCGTTGATATGCGACCACCTTCAGAAACCAGAATGGAACACCAAGCCAACGGCACGACCGTATTCCACCTCGCAATCAGACTTAATCACATGATGCGGAAAGAGATTGGAACCCCAGGAGTTGGCCTAATGGCTTCACGGAAAGACCCTCTTCGGGTTGCTGTTAAAAGGCCTAAATATGCGTCAGGAGTGATGCAGCTAGAGCTTTTGAACAGAGGCTGTATTGTACCTGGTCCTACGAAACTCCAACAGCTGATTCAATTTCTCCACGATGGCGGTTGTTACAGCTTCTCGAAACGCCAGTGGAAATAATTATCTGTTGCTTCTTCTTCCCTCCCTGCGTACCCGTTTCAGGCTATTATTTTCCTGCGTGAGTCACCCTCGTTACCGACGGCTCATCGCAAGTTGTCAGATGTGAACATTCTTCAGCATCAACAAGAGCGTACTCTTTCTGTGCGGGCGGTGTTTTTTGAAGGTCGAACGATATTTACTGTACTTGAGAGCAGCGGGGAGCAGACCACATCATATGAAAACGGAGGAAGAAGATGACGATGAAGAAGAAGAAGAAGACGACGACGACGACGAAGAAGAGGATACCAGGCGTGAATTTAGTCATCTTCTAGTGTGTCGGTTCGTTAAAGTTACTATCTTCTCTTAGGAAGAGGGAAGTCGGATGGTTACTTGCAGGAGTGGTCTACTGTTCTGGCAGTGGCCCAGTCATTGCATAGTGGAAGATTATCATCAGTGTCTACAATATGGACCTTGCCGCTGACCTCATATCAGCTCTCATGTGCTAGTCTCGGTCGAGGTACCAATAGTGACTGCTTCCACCCCGTTGTCCAAGTAAGTACACTTCCCCCGTCAGATTTTTGTTACTTCTCGCGTACGTGCTATTCGTGAATCAGTAAAACGCTGGGTGCGGTGGCTGTTTCGCTTAGGAAGACGGATTCCACCCCCTCGTTCCCTCTTCCATGTGCGAGTACCATCTCAAGCGAAGAAAAAATTTATTAACTGCGTATGAAGAAAGTGATTGAAGATGCCACCGGCGAAGAACCCAGAAATACCATAGGATGAGGCAAGCGTGCTTTTTCGCTAGGCGGTACGTTTGTTCTTGATCCTTACCGACACAAAGAGTAAGCAGACAGTGAGCAGTGGGTTCAGCTGCGCAAAGTGATTTAGCGTGTTTTCTAGAGTAACAAACAATAACTGATGATTGTTAAAAGGCCAGTGACTGAAATCTGAATGGTTGAATCTTCAACATCTGAAGAGATAAGGCGTTGTGCGATGCCAATAGCTCGCAGTACACCACTCTGGACCACGAATAAAAAGCAATACAGTAAGAATGAGTTTAAATTTAAGGCTAGAGGTATACATCTCAAAAATGACTCTCACAGATAGCAACACTAGCTTTCCATATATAACTTCCTGCAAGAACCGCTCGAAGCGAATACAGGATTATCCCGTTCAGATCCTACTATGAGTGGTCACCCGTAAACCCTGGCGAAATGGAAAGAGCTTGACAAATAATCAACCTGCAAATGGACTGAGCATTAGATGAAGACATGCTTACAAGTTAAGTCATCACTATTATGCCGAAGCAAAATAATTCCTAATAGAAGCGCAGAGGCGAGTTCCAGGAAGTAGTCACGAAGAAGGAGACACGGTCGCTGGAACAAGAGCTTAATTAGCCTGACGTTTCGGATTCTCTCTGGAACCAATCATCAGAAAAGGGGTAATAGGGGACACAAGTGGCGCAGTATTTATAGGGCGTGGTTGCCAGGCCACCATACGCCTACTATATTTGGCTGTCCTCCTGGTCCTTACCGGGGGTCGTGGTTGATGGGATAATTGTTCATCGTTCCGTGCTCGAGTCGTTAATGGCCGTGATTTCATCCCCGTCATCGGTCTTTGGCCTGACAATTACTCAGCAATTTGACCCGCTGTCACCCGGACTTTTGATCACCCACATTCTCCCGCGTGGCTGGTATTTTTTTTTACTCCGACAAAAACACCGAATATGGAGGCGGAAGATCATTGCACCTGTTAATTAAATGCGTACCGGAGAACCACGACTCAAGCAGCTCACGGCTCATGCGGTTGTCACCTTTGGCGAGGATTTCGGCCTCACCAAACTCGAAAATTTGGCCTGGTCTCGTCGCATGAGCCGCGATCTGGGAGTTAGCGTCATTCATCCTCCCCACTGCTGCGTGCTCGGCCATTCGCGTAAAGATTAGTTTCCCAACGGCAAAGTTATCATCCACTTACCAAACCCAGAATTTCGGTCTGTGGTCAGGCGGTAGATCAAGCGGCTGAAAGACCCAGTGCCAAGACAGGATACGTCGGTAGTCCTTTACCGGGTCTGCTGCAATTGCGCACAAAGCAACTATGTCGGAGAAACTGGAAGACTACTCCGCACGCGAATGGTCGAGTATGCAGCAGCGGTGAGAAGGAATGACGCTAACTCCCAGATCGCGTCTCATTCGCCGAGACCCGGCCACTCCTTCAAGTTTTATGAGGCCTAAATTCTTGCCAGAGGTGACAAACGCGTTAGCCGTGAGCTGCTTGAGACGTGGGTCTCCGGCACGCCTTAAATTAACAGGTGCAATGATCTTCCGCCTCCATATTCTGTTTTTTTTTGTTGGGACAAAAAAATACCAGCCACGCGGGGAGAATGCGGGTGATCAAAAGTCCGGGTGACAGCGGACCGAATTGCCGAGTAATCATCACACCAAAGACCGACAACGATGATGAAATCACGGCCAGTAACGACTCCAGCACGGACTGATGAACAAGCATCCCATCAACCACGACCCCCGGTAACGACCAGGAGGACTGCCAAATATAGTAGGCGTATGGTTGCCTGGCGACCCCGCCCTATAAATACTGCGCCCCCTATTGCCCTTTTGTGCGACTCTCTGAGGATAGGTTCAATAGAGAATCCGAAACGTCAGGCTAATTAAGCTCTTGTTCCAGCGATCCTGTTTCCATCTTCGCGAAAATAATCCGTTTTCTAGAGCGACCTTTTTCGTATCACGATAAGTAGAGTATGTTAAATAAAAGAAAAGATTGTCTTACTGGTTTGACAAGAATGGAACTTCTCGTCCTAAGGCGGAAACTAACCACCACATGCAAACGTTTCTGATCACTGTTTGATATTCGGCTTGGGTAATCATATACTGCCGCTCCATAAAACCTGCAGGCCAGAATGACGAAGTATAACGTAAGAATTAACTATTGGAGACCAGATACCATAAAAATGGCGAAGGCTCTAATTTCTAGAGAGTAGTAAAAAACTTTAGGTCAACTAAAACTATACTATTGATTCGGAAGGAACCCTAATACTGCAAGGCCTCCAAAAAGTGGATAGCGTCTCAAGAAAACCGACTACAGGACCCATAGCAACTGGCCTAATTGAATCGCCTCTAGATTACTTTACAGAGCGCAGATATGACAGTGTTGATTGTTGCCAACATATGTTACATACAAAAATACCTTTAGGCTCTTATAGACAGTCGGAAAGATAGTTGTCTTTCCAGCCAAATCGGTCTCCACCCTTTATCAGTCCTGCCAAGACCTCTATGCTTGAACAAAATTTGGGGTGTACCTCAGGTGTAGCTTCTCTCACCCCCAAACAGCTGACCTATGTTAACTTACGAGGGTTGTCTCAAATGGAGACAGTGAGGAGGTGGAACTGATGGTTCCGAATAGGCAAGACCCATGCCTTTTTGGTCTCATCCGTCTCATTTGGTAAATGCTTACTACGCTGACGTCTAACCTGCACACCGAAGTAGTCGATAAGAATTTAGATGTTGTTGGTATTGTTGTTTGTTGGCTGTCGATGAGAACGGTTCGAATTGAAGAGAGGGTATGGTGCGCTTGATTCCGCATCTCATTTCCGTTTTGGAGAATTAGCAGCAGGGTCTGATGACAGCGAATCCTCCAGCTTTATTACTTAGCTTTCGCTAACCGTTTCATTGGCTGGGCTGAGATTCTGACCACGAGTGGACGACTGCCGAAATGGTCCTGATGACCGGAAACTCGAAGAAAATCCACTTGAGACGTAAGTCTGGAATGCTAACGTTGCATTTCATTCAGTCGGCTTCCAATCATGCCGCTGGAAAAAATAACCCTTTCCGAAAGACCTTAATCCGTTCCAGAACATGGAAGTGCTCGGTGACCTTCATCGTTGCATTGAATTCACTTTCCAAATTTCTTTAAATGATCACAGCTGCCAAATCCTAAGAAAGATTGGGCGAAAATAAGGAGGTGACGTGGAAACACAGAATTGATTCTTAGACCGTCAAGTTGCCCTCTTAGGCCTCCTCAATGACGGCTTTTTCGAACTGACCAATCAGTGCCCAGGCCGACCTAGACATGCCCTCGTTTAAAGAGCTGTGACGTGGCTGGGAGCGCCGGCCGTGTCCACGCCAGACGTGCGCCATCCTCTCCAATGACTTCCAAGTACACCTATTATTTGGGACAGTCTTGCAGGTCGTTGTGTCTAGCGTCTCTATGGCTTTAGTTGCCGCGAGAAGTGTACTTTTCCGAAAACTCAAATATTTTATGCTGCTCAGCTGTGGACCGGATAGGTATGAGATGTGCGTCAGGCGTTAGTAGAGGCAGATCAGCTCAAGGGTGGCAATTTCGCATGAGCTGATCGCAATCCTAGTAGGCCTGCGTATGAAAATTCAATGCAGTTACCTGTTCATCTCGCTAGCGAGGCCGTGGTGCAATCAAAGGGCTCAACGCGTTCCCAGGCAACGCCTTATCGTGCAAAAGTAGCTCACCACACACGATTTCCTTTCAACTGTTTTCCTACGTCACTGGCAGCCCACAACCTGCTCATCCATCAGTAGATAGGGTGATTGCAGAAATTTCCCAAAATTGCCTGACTGATGGCTTCAGTCGAGGGACTGTGCATCAGAATATGCAAGGTTCTTCCGCAGAATTTGCTCCGTAGCTCGAGCTGAGAACCATTAAAAACACAGTGCACTGACTCTGTCACAAATGCTGCTGCCCATAAAGGAGTGTCAGCTAGATGATATTAAAGTTCGTCATACAGATGAGGAACAAATCCGTTAAGCATGAGAGTTGAAAGAAAAACTGTATTTTGAGCGAAAATTATTCCTTTGCATATCCGGGTAATTTTCTATCCTATGCATATACACATGCTCTTGAGTAAGCCATAACAAGAGCCACCGCCAATGACCACTAAGATTCTATTGGTGTGACTTATGTTCAGCTTATATTTAATCCAGAAACAACAGAAACTTTGAGCGATCCCTTGCTTTTGACATATGTTTCACTTATTGCATGTATATTCATAGACTTGAGTTTAGAAAACGATTACAGATCTAGAAAAAAAATCGGTTTTTCGTTTTCAATAAAAAACTGCTAGATTTGTTCGTAAACCGTTTTAATCATCGTCCTCACGTTATTTACGAAAAGCTGAAGGATGCAGGCATTGATCTACGAAATTCCCAAGTAAAAGGCTTTGAGAAACAACTTTTTTTCTGAGGATAAAGATCCCCATCCCAGAGCTAAGTATGTCTCCATTGACTATCCATAGGTTGGCAATTCCCGTTTACCGGACTCTGTGACGTCGTCCTCGGGCTATTAAAGTGGTGAGTTTTTGAAAACTATATATTTTAGGAGTGTGTGAACTCGTTGAAATACACTTGCGGAAACCTCCAATAAAAGTGGAACTACGACTATTTTACGCAGTCAGCTTGTATACCTTAAGGATATGGTTGGCTATATTGATGAGAAGGAAGTCTTCTATAAGCCTCAATGCGATGCCTGTAATGTCGTATATTGTGGACAATCAGACAAATCCGACCACCTGTCCCATGGTGGCCAATACACACTTGGCACAGGGCAAACCTCCGCCTGGGACAAAATGCGTATCATCGGAGCCTGCTACCCCCACCCCAAAAAAACCGAATTTATTGAAGCCACACACTCCAATGCATCATGCATTTGAACATTTGCCGTGTACAAAAATATCGGGTTCACGTAATGTGTGCTAACTGCATGATGTGCATTAAAGTGTAATTAATCAACGCATTCAGATATCTGTTTTTCCTCCGCTCCTTCTATAAATCGTAATCAATCAGAACTCGCTAGTAAACCTCTATCCTGTTGTGACTGTGCGCCATTAAATCTGCTCGCTTACATCATCCACTGGTATATGATGAACAACCTAGTACGACTTATTGTATTGGGCGCTTTCAAGCGCAATAATGTCTCACAGCAGCACGACCTCTCCTAAAAGATGGGGAACCTTTAGTTGTTACGACTAGCTCAGAATTATCTTGCAAGATGTCCAGTTTTACTTACTTTCTGAGTGTCACTAGGAGCCCGGCTGTCCATGCACTCCTATGAAACTTCGTGGAAATTAAGGTCGTCAATTAAGGCTTAGTCGAAGAGGCCTCGATACCACCGATGAGATTGGCTGCCGGCACCACTCGGACGTTTTACGTCCTCCAAATTCTTCCTAATGAGGCAAATTTTGGCGACAGATGTTGGGAGAGCGAACTATAGCATGCACCGAGCACGCGCACTCGATTAGTTAAGGCCCCCAATGCGGGAAACTGCTGCATGGCGAGCCCGAAGGAACGCAACGGCCCCCGTCCGAGGAGAAAAAACTCGATAACCCACAATAGGATATCAATACGCCCGACAGCGAGTCACCTCAGGAGACTGCATGGAGAACAAACAGATGCACCGAACCCTTCAATTGTTAGCCATAAAAAAACCACAGTACCAGCCAGAATTCCCGGCTGGTTGATCGGCAAAACAAATTCACCTGCAAAGGAAGTTTTATAGAGTAAACTAACAGTCGGACAACTCGACTGCCCGTACTAGCAGCTCTCTGCAAATTTTGACCTGTTCACCGTCCTCGGCCCTATTTTTCCTGTAAATCGATTTGACTGCAAAATCAAAAGTACAATGATTTCGAAATTGACCCGCCCTTAGAGGGGCGATAGGAACATTTTGGTGCGGCCTCCGAATATAAATTCAGGTGCATGACGCCATGTGTATATTTCGTAACTGCCGTAAAAACCAGCTAGGGTGAGTAAATCAATGCATGCACGGGATAAAATGCGATTATTTGTGTTTTGCAAAGAGGAACTGATGCGCCAGTCTCAACTAAATACGGAGATGGTTAGCACCCGAGCAGACAGCATGCTCCCACCAAACCAAAACCATGCCATCCAACCTCACGTCAACCCCGTAGTTCCGCAGGTAGTGTTAGCCTGTCGATTGGGAGAGCTAGTTAACTCCAGTAGTAATGGGCGAGGAGCAGGTCCCGAAAAAACTTCGGTAACCCCTGAAATTGCAAAAGCAGGACTACGGGCAGTGGGAGGGACGCCCATGTCCGTACGGTGAGCATCGGCAAGGATACGATACGTAGTCAGCAACAGATGACGCGTGGAACCCGTCTTACGTGAACGGTGCTTATAGGGGGGGCATTATAGATATTTGGTACGTTTCGCATAAAACACATAAACGACCGTCGTTTATTTTAGCGAGGTCGAGGGAAAAGGATTCTACCGAAGCCTCTGCAGGTGAGGCCTGCAATGAAGTCATCCCAGGGATTTCAAGTCGTTATGCGCTATGGCTATCAAGTTATTGGAGCCTTTAAAAGAAAGAAAAACGAGTGCAACTTTACAAGGACCATATAGGCTTGATACGCAATGCCCCGCCCATAAAGCCTGTATTACGCTAGCCTGGCTCTGGCTTTATTGGTGCTGTACCTAACCTACCATTACCACCAGTTGGTAATGGTAGAAAGTTTGTTAAGAAGTCCCGAAAAAGACACGTTCATCGGCAATCGGAAACGACGGTGTTCCTCGCATCGGGACTGAACAAAGCGGTATCACCACAGCGCACAAGTAAATGAAGTCCTTACAGTAAATAGCAACTCCGCGTTGACGGACTGTGAAGCAACCTGTTGTAATCCGTACTGTCGCCCTGCCTTCGCCTCCTAGCCAAGAACACCTGATCTCGGAGCCATTATCCTGAGCTGAGGACTCGTGGGTGCTGGCTACACATCATACACATGAACAAATCAAAGTATAGCCTGAATGCTTGACGACACATCTGTATATACTCAGAATTCCTCCTGAAGCCCATAACGCCGGCAGGTAGTCACCCCGGTCAGAGGACTGAGCAGAAACACCGTGGAAGGCTAGGGCTATACACTCGGAGGCAGGTGCCGCACTGTATTACCTTCACCGAAAACAGAAGCTAACTGGTTAGCCGACTGACTACAATTAAATGGCGACTGGATGCCCAGCCGACGGCGCTAACGCACACATACAAGTGCACGCGCAATAGCAGCAGGAGCTTAATCACTTTTTAATTTAATGAAATGTGGTTTAGGAATTCAATAAAAGCGCACGCAGAACTCGATGCCTGCGCCCGGCAGTCGTTTACGTTCACGCATGCAGAAATACAAAGGCGGCCACCACCGCCACCGTAGATCAGCGCGTTACCAAAAACAGGCACTAGGAGAGAGAGATAGAGAGAGTGAACACGTCGACGATGAGAAACGAGGAGCGTGCGCATACGCTGGGGATGCCGCGCGGCAGGTGTCGCGCCGACAACACAGGATAGGGCAGAGATGGCAATAAAATTAGTCTGATGAAATTACATTTTTTGAGGCGGGGTGTCGATTTGCATACGCACAAGAGGAATTATACAGGGAGGGGGCCACGAATGGAAACACCCCTAAGCACGTACACAGGTGAGGGGCCCAGAGGGCAGGGGAAGCAGAGCAGAGCGTTTTGTCTGGCAAGGGACATGGGACAGGCGTAGGAGGGGAGGGTGCACAACAGCGTCGGACCTAGTTTTCCTCCATAGTCTCCCCGTCTGCAGTCACTACACAATGACCGTTAGTAGCACCGTCATGGCCGTTGGTAAGACCCTGCTCGGGCGCAGCGTCTATACCCAGATTAGCGAGCTTTTCGGAAATGCCAGTTTCGGCTGGCAGGTCGTCGGTCGCAGGTTCGACTGGCTAAAAAAAAACAATACAAGAAACGCTTGGAGCAGAAGTGGACATCTTGGGTGTCCATGCAATGAGGACGTTCCACACTCTATGTGCCAACACCTACGACAAGGATTGAATGCAGCTTCCTCAAGGAGCCAAATGGTTCAAGGCTTCAATCTCGAATAGATCGTTCATATAGGACGTAAGCCCATTTAAATGGAGGCTGTGGAGTAAGGGTGACAGGAATGGCAACAATAGTGACAGGGCTGATATGTCTACAGAGATGGCACGAAGGACAGCATTAATGTGCAAAAATGAGTACAATCATTTCTCGTGCAGGATCCCACTCCCTTCCTCCTGGTGCACTCTGCTAAGTATCCCAACCCTTATGTTCGAGTATTGCGCCGATATCGTCAGCCCCGCTATCACAAGTTAAGATATCATACCTCCTCGAATGGTTGACAGGCCTGTTCGTCAAATCCGAGCTGTGCATCACCCATCAGGTGGTGATGATGGCCGTTAATGGCGGGGGTGATCTCCACCATCTGTTCAAAGGCAGTGGACTCGTCCCCAAATCCTGCGCCCTGATCCTTGGTGAGGATTGGTTCTGCCTGGGTTGATATTTCCGCGCAGGCCTCAGTCGAGGGAGCGTTGATCCACTGCAGACAGACACACACACGAGGTGGGGGTGAGGGAGGACTATAGATTCAGGACGACGCTACCGCCCCCAGAAGCTGAGCCTGGGCGCGGGCGGCGTGCAAGCGATGGCGCACACTTAAAACGGTGAACAAGCACTCACGAAGGGGTGCTGTTCTGTGAACAGATGTGAGGGCGCACAGTTACCACACAGACAACGAAAAAATGACAGACAGAAGCGCGGTTCACTTGGGCGATTAAGTGAGGGGCAAACAGGGAGTTGGTGGACACAGTTAATAACAGCCGGATGGGCTCGTAATGTGTACCTTGGACTCCACTGCGGTCTCCTCGGTTGGTGGCTGTTGCAATTCAGCTTCGTGGGTTTTAGGGGCTGGCGCTTGTTCGACTGGAGGAACAACGGGGGCGGCAGTCTTAGCCTCTTCACCTTCCGCAGCCGGCGTTTCGGTTTTCTGTTCCTTATCAGGTTCAGTGGTTTCCGCCTTGCGGGGCTTCTTCATGGAAATCTTCTTTTGAATCCAATTAATCGGGTTCTTCTTTTTGTGTGTCTACAGAAGAAATGGGGTAAGCTCGAGAAGGAGACTCACCGCCTTCGTTTCTTCACCGTTCACGGCGGAGGACTGGTCGGCAGGTGCAGCGGAGACATCGCCTTCACAGGCAGAGTTAGCGGTCTCCTGATGAGGGGCTGCATCGCCAGAAACAGCCTCGACAGTGCCATTCTCGTTCAACTGGGGGGAAAATAAGGTGGTGAATAAACGGAGCGCAAACCAACAAACACACGCGGATTAGTGGTATACTGAAGGCTGTCCCCTCAGTTTAATACAAGAAATATTGACGCGCCACATGTACAAACGAGAACGATCAGGGAACCTTCACCTTGCCATCGATAGTCTCCTAGTAGGTGTCTCCAAATCGAACGAGTGCTACGTGCACGACAAACGAAGTACAAATATTATTAAGTCTGTCACGGGTCCTGTCTTCCAAATGCAGCATTATTCCTTTTAAAAGGAATAAAAACCAAATTTTAATATATTTCGCGCGTTTGCACGAGTTGTAAAAGCCCCAACAATGTTAGAGGAAAGCCGGAGACCTTCAACCCAATACACACAGTAGAACCGTACGTTTTAACAAGAAACTGGATGAATATACCGTCTCACTGGTACAGTGGTTCAGCCAAATTTTATGGGATACGATACCGTGACAGTGACAAAAAACGGTCCGTGTTAAAGCTTCAGTACGCTCAGAACTTCCGCCATTACTCTCGCTAGATCATGCGATTTTCTTTTCGTCGCTGTGTGGACCACATACTACCATGGAAAAAATTGCGCATGGAATGGATGATTATGCAAGCGGACCGCACCGGCCCTACGGGAGAATACGTACGATTCCTTCGGTAAGGTGGCTCATCCTTTTCAATTTTTGGTATCACATACATTGCGGATTCGCGCAATTAGACGGCTCACAACCGAACACGGAGAGCATACTACGCCACAGCTCGTTCCAAGGGACTCGATTTACCTCGGAAAAGCTGGCGGGCAATCATCAACTACGACGCTGCACTCTCCATGAGACAAATGTTGTACAGTTTCCAAATACAAAGGGGAAAGACGTACCTCCTTGCAGATTCCGGGAGTTTCGTCATGTGTGGCGACCTACAGAAACAAAGAGAGGAACATCTGCTTAAAAAACAGCTTTACCAAATGGGCTGCGTGTATGCTGAACTTAAATACATGGTTGAGGGTTTTACAGGTAAATTTATGTTTCACACTGGAGACCGCTAGTCAGAATGACTAATGAGTGAAAGACTATACATCTCTAAATATACAGATAAAATTGGCGCGTCCATAGAACGAACGGTTGGTGGAACTGGTCTGGCATCAGGTAGGCAAATAAAATATACCCAAGACCACCGTACCTTCAATGTTGGTAAAGTACTACTACCAGTACCTCTATTTACCTTATAGGCTGGATGATACGCCCCGTCAACAAAGAATAGGATTTCCTCATTTGCGCGCCCGGGTGAGAAGGGGTTGGTGTGTAGCTGTCCCCCACCCCGCGATTTCTCGGAAGACTGCCAAGCCGTCTGCGGTGTTTGTGAATGAAAGCGTGGAGCAATCGTAAACTCGTTCCGCTGAGGGTCGATACGAGTCCTACCACCCCATTTAAATGGAAGTTGCACATTCCACGCCAATCGGAGGGCACGACGACGCACAGCCAGTACGCGAATCAAGTGGAAAGATAATGCGACCGAAAATGGTTGATACGCTAGTTATAGTGGAATAATTATATCTGCGAAGGGACCGCACTCATTAGGATTTTAAAATAAACTGTTCGATAAGATTGAGTCTTCCCAGGCAAATGGTGAGGTTTAACAAAACTGTACTCTGGAATGAGTAATTACTTCGAAAAGAAAGTTCGCCACAGATACTTGTTGCCATTAAATCAGTCTGACAAGTTAACATTAGATTACAGAGGAAAACAGAAGGGAAAACTATGGTAGATACTAAAAGTGTGATACAAGAGGTTACGGGACAAACACATCACTCACTGTTTCGGTCTTTGCTCCGTTAAGCACAAGCTTGGACTGTTTAGCTCCCATTTCTGGCTGCAGGAGAAGCGGAGATTCAGTTAGACGCACGGCGCAGCAAGAAACCACTCCAACGGCCGTCCAAATACTCGCGCCGCGCCAACACCTCGCCGCTGCGGCATGCAAGTGACTCACGGGTCGGTTTCCGTCTCCTGATTGGTCATTGCGAACGCTGGTCAGTAATCGTGGGCAGACAGACAGGCACAGGAGGACCTATCTATGACTGCAGTGTGTCTCTACTGTCCTTTGAGTTTAAGTTGACCAATCATACAGCTGGAGCAGGTGCCTTTGTTCGTCGCCGGGGCGTGTCGTGGTCGCGCGCCTACGGCGGCGCCGGGTTAGTCATGGGACCGCGTAGCGCGCCCAGGATGCGTTGACGGCTGCCGCCCGGCGTGATCACCGGACCCTGACGTCAGTGCGATCAATAGGTGTGGACGCGATCATGAGAAGACGCCCTGAATGCGACATCTGTCCGACTTTAGCTCTCATTAGGGGTCCGCCCGTAAGCCGTAAGCTGAAGCCAAATTTGTTGCAGTGACGGCATCTGGTTTATGAGGCTTCTTAATTTAGTCAAAAACCAGCGTTTGATGTTGAAGCAAAGTCCTCGAGACGAACTCGTTTTTTTGGGTTATGTCGTAAAGTTGGTGTGAATGTTTCACCCAGATAGCCGCGTAATATTCCGTTTGTATACGGGAAGGGCGCTGTACACGGTTGACCAAAAAGTGCATCCCGGTTGTCTGTCTGGATAGACCGATCCACTCTTAGAATTCGTCTTTTTCCCCATATTAAGAACCAGTGCGTACACCACAATTTCTGACTGATTTGACGTACATCATGGCTCGTTCAAGCCAGGGGATCGATGCTTTGCCTGTCCCAAGGAACCACTAATTTTTCAGTCATCTTAATATCAGGCAGAGATAGTCAAGTACGAAAGGTGATTGGGCTATAGAGTGCAGATAAATCAAAGAATGAGACAGCCAAATATGGTGGTTAATCTCGAACCATCTTCATAGGATGACTTGCACGATATGAAACATGCATTAGCAGTGCATCTACGTTGGTAGTCGTTCCTACAGAACATAGCTCGCATGCGTTGTAAGTGATTTTGCATAGTTTTTCACTCTGCAAAGTGTCGATGGATCGCAATCAATTATCAGTGGCGTAGGAAGGGCTTGAACACGTGCAGGTTAAAGATAAGTAATCATAAATACGTCTGCTCGGATTGTGTATGTGGCGTTCTCCCCAATGGAGCAAATTGGCGAGTCGCAGCTTCGGCCAAGAAGGATTGAAAGCGAAAGGTAGACGATTCTCCGATTCTCGTCCTTGCGTGGTCTTCATTGGAAAAGAGCAATTAGCAAGGATTGGTGCCGTATTGGAGGGCTGTGGTTGCATCTAACCACGATAGTATCCGGCGTACCGATATCTACTTTCTAATACGGCACTGTGCCAGCTCATTGAACCGCGCAATTCAAAATTTCGGTTGGCTACATAGCATTGGATGTCTCCTATAACTGTATATCCTGAAATCAATCTAGCAAACCATATCTGGGATCGCCTTCAGTAGATGATTCCCAGAACAACTAAACTATATAAGTGGTTTCCAAATCAAAGGGTGTTATTGTGTGTACCTAGCATATGCTAACGGAGGACCAAATATCCTATCGGTAAGGCACGAGAGTAGGGACCTCCTTGTAATGAAGGAAAGCTTGGGCAAAATTCGAGTCATAACCCTGGAACAAAGCCTAACCTTGACCCTGGTCATTACACGAACCCTCATCCCCCTGGCAATTAGCACAAGATCTCAGGAATAGGGCGGTTCCTATTCCCATGTTTTTCCACCAAATATCATTGGAATTGATTTTTGGTATAAGGATAGGCTTTTTAGATAGAAACCGATGAGGTTATTTATTCTATTGGTCACTTTTCATCTGTCTTCCCAATTGGTTGACTGAAAGAACGACGACATCAACAACTGCGGCGCCAGACTTATTTTCACTTATTTAGTGTAGTTCACTGGGGGGGTCGAATTTTGGAGTAACAAGGCCTATAAATGTACGTCACCAATGATTTAGCAAATTTCAAGCACAGCATTTAAATGGGATTTCATTTGTGTGGAAGGTAGAACGTACAATACGCCGTCTGAACAGCAATATCTGGGGCACGCTAGTGGCGCCTTGACTAATTCTAAATTACTTTGTAGTGACCCTACTCCGAGCACCTTATACAACGCTGATTGGCTGCAAGCGGACAACGTCCAGATGCACGCACGTGCTTTGCTCCGGGCCTAACGATCTGAACAGCTAGCGATCGGTTGGTGAGAGCACGAGCTCGTGGCTTGCTGATTCTCAGCTCGACCAAGCGTATTTTCAATATCTATTCCTCCCCAACAGCTTTCGAAAATTAGTATTTCGCATGTATAACCACTCCAAAATTGCTTATCACAGGGGTGTTAGAAGTGGCTTCCTCCTGTCACAGTTACGCTCAGAATTTAATCTTCTCCTGAAAAACACCTTCCCTCTTCTGAGCTGTGAGACGTGTACGTGGAAGTTACCCTTATCGCGGAACTGACAAGCACCTGACTAAGTTCTCGTCAGGAAGCCTGGTTTGCTAGTGCTCGTTGTGATTTGCGGTATGGAATGCTGGAGTGACCGAATTTCTATATTTTCAACGATGTGAACGCAACGGTAGATCTGCGGACAGTCCCAAAGCAATAGAACATTGGGTATTCGAAATGCTGTGACAATAATTACTGCTGAACACCGATTTGAGACTAACAGCCGCATAAAAATCAATCTGGAGCGAACGCAAATATCCGAGGCTGAGGAGCCTGTCGGTATCGAAACCCATTGAAAAAAAAACTGTTGAACGCTATCCACGCCACCGTCCCATCCACCAGTGCTTTAAAGACACCAATAAGTAAATCCACCTTCTGTCATCCGAGCAAAAACAGGCTAAACATGACCTTTGCCAAGAATTCCATATCTCTTCGATTCCGATGCCTACTGTAGCAACGACTGAGGAAGCATAAACCGATTGGTTATCATAGAAAGCCAAAGGATTCCGATTATACACAGACCGCGATGAAGGGAAGAAATTGTCCTTGGTCATCGAAGCAGTCCTGGCACGAAGCAGAGTATATGTGTTATTTAATGAAATGTTAGCCGATATTCTGAAACGTCCTTTCGAATAGAAAATATTACTTAGGGAGAGTTGTAAAATTAAATAGTATAATCCCAAGATATTTCTGTCAGATTAGGATGTAGGCCTTTGACCGAGCCTCTTTTCGGTCACCGGAAAAACGCACGTAAAAAGTGTGAATTTTCTCGTTGATTTTCGATTCCCTTATAAATTCGAAAATATTTTATAGAAGAAATGTACCAAAATATTCTTCCTTGTACTCATTTTCTAGAAAATGACGTATTCTTCAAGCATTATACTTGAAAAACTGGTATCATTCGATAAAAAAATTTCTTTCAATTTCCGAATAATTTTGAATCCTTTTGAAAATTTAGCAGTCAACGTGAACTATATTGTAGACTTTACAGGCAGAATAAGTAAAGGAAGAGATACGACGCTTAATGAAGGCGATTTCATGGTGTTAAAAATCTCAGAATTCGAAACTTTTTTAAAACCGAAAGATACATTTTTCTCGAGTATGTGATTGGAATAAGGCTTGGCCTGCTACTGAAGAAGTAGAAGCAGGAATAGTTTTGTGTCTATTTTCTATTTTAATATAAATGGAGGAAAAGAATGCTACTTTTTTAGTAATTTTATCAGAGAGCATTCGATACCGGCGGTCGACTACATGCCTGTTTAATAGCTGACATTCTGTCATGGCTGAAATATCTCGAAATTACCCTATTTGATAATTAATATAACAATAATATTTCAGTAATCTCAAAGAGATTTCAGATTTTCGGTGAAGATTTAACGAACTAGTACATCTACTGCATGCGGATGCTCATGAGCATATTGCGACTACAACCAGTCATCAAGGCAAGATCGGCGTCACTGTGTCGGTGAGCCGAAGAATGAGTAACCCACGCGCGAGCAGTGACTGACAGGCGTGTTAGGCGACCGGAAGGCAGCATTGCTGAGCAATTACGTTGACGACCGCGAGGGCGCATTGCCACGCACTGGCCAGAAGAAGAAGAAGAAGAAGAAGAAGAAGAAGAAGAAGAAGAAGAAGAAGAAGAAAAAGAAAAAGCAGGAGAGGCCAAGTCCCGTCGAGTGAGCTGCAACCGGAGAGCCAGCGTCTTTCCTCCTTACCGCAGCTGCGTGTTCAGTCATTCGTGTCAGGAATAATCTCCTGGTTTCTTCCACATATTTGCATTTTCCACAAATGCACCAGATCCAATAAACGACAACGAACAAAGGTTGTGCATAAATCGGCACTGTCTAATGGCTCCAAAGATCCCAACATACCTATAAACAGAACTCGCTCCGCCATAGTGGACAGACTCGCGTACCAGGGGAACGCAACGAAATTGTAATTCAGATCTTTATAAGCAATCAGAATATTGGCAATCTGCAGCGCACAGCCTTGAATCGCCGCAGCACCCTACTCAACGGGGAATTGAGGAAACTTGAGTGTATATTTACAGTAGCTGTGTTATCTCGTGAAATGTTGATCGAATTCTTAACTAGGTTTTCGATTATAAAAGATTGCTTAAGTAGGTTTGCTATATTACTTATATCGCAGCATAAGCCCAAAATATTTCCGTTACGATAGGATGCTGGATTTTGATCGAGCTTCTTTCCGGCGCATGGCACAAAATACAGTATAAAAATGACTACTTAAATAGTATGACGTTACCCCATTTATTATAGACGCGGAAAACATGCTGAAAGTCGTTAGGCTATAGATGCACTGGGCTAAGTGAGAATCATTGAAACAAAAGCAGGGCATGATTCGCCTTCAACCTTACCGTCAATACTATTTATACTGTAGATATCTTCACCCCGTGATGTACATCATAAACGTATAGCAATTGTCACTGACCACTGAACCTCCCTCGGACCCATCTAGCATTCGGCATTCTGGGATAACTCTTTGTGTCACCTCTAAATCGTGTAATTATCCTCCCCATGGAGAATTAGTTATACCGGTCGGAAGAAGATGCGATATCTGAAACGAGGGGATTTATTGGCTAGACGCTTCGAATTCTAACTAGAAACAAGCATCAGACGCAGTCGTAAGAATGTGGCCGTTGTCACTTTTGTCTCCACTCACTAATGGCCTGCTTTTGTTTCGACCCAGAAAACAACCTATTCCATCACCTTTAACAATATCTACTCAAGATATTTATCGATGCCGTCTGATGACCAACTGTCACGTAATTGAACAGAATCATGGTCTAATATCAACTGCACAATTCAAAAGCAAGCACATCTGAACGTTTCGTCCATGCTAGCCATGAGGCGCCGAAATATTTTCTCTTGAAATTTTACCAATTTAAAAATAACTGCCTACTCTTCCGCTTCGTCAGCCTGATTGCAGACCTGTAACCCACCTGCGAAAGCACTTTAAGAGTGTCTCTGGTTTCAACTTTCCAGGAGCACTTGGCCAAAATTGATCTAAAAATGCACATTGACGAAAAGAATTATGCAGCTCTCTTGGTTCTATTTCGTAAACCCACTAAGCTCTACAACAGGTTGATCCGTCATCAGCCTAGGTATGAACTCGATTAAGTGACTACCAATGAAACGAACGCAGGGTGTGAAGCGCCTTCGAAATTACAGTCAGTTTGGTGGATAGAATGCTCACCGCGGCGTCGAGGAAAATCGCAGGAATCAAGGGAATGTGATTTTGGTACAAGTAAGTGCTTTCATGCTTCTTCCTGTATGTTGGATCGATTTCAAAATTACCCACCTTGCAGAGGTGGTTCGGCTTTCAGAAAATAAACCTAACTGCGCAGTGTCTAACCAATGCTACTTAACAGAGCGAACGCGGAAGCTGGTACGAGGGAGGCCCAGCGACTGTGCAAGCACACGCAACCCTTCTAAGCTCTTTCATCTCATATCAACTCAAAAACCTTTTCTTAATTGCATTTTTTTAAAAAAATGTAAATTCCTTTGTAGTTTTCCCTGTGCTCTTCAATAATTTTAATTGGCCTTCTAAAATCCAGCTATCCATTGACCCCTCTTCTGTTCGCCCATGAACAATTATCTTTTTTACTTCGGGTGTGTGATACTTTTTCACTCATGCAATAAATGTGATTAGTTGTTTAATAGTACTATTATAGGACACTCCCGAGCTAACAAAACTCGTGGGTTTTGAGATTAAATTAGAAATTGTTTGACATGCAGATTTAACTAATCGGGATTGAAGAATCTTGGCTTGTCTCTGGGGAAACTTATTTTTTTCAATTTCCCGAAGAAGAGCACTTTATCTCCTTCATCTGCGTCTCCCTCTTTGCGTCTGTGCGCTTTGGCCCAACACGGCTCTTACCTCCCGTATCCTTTATTTCTGGCCGTTTTCGTCTCTCATTTCGTTAATTTTAAGGCCTAATTCTGGAAGACTGCAGTCTTCTGACGCCTTACTTCCACTTTTTCAACCCAAGCTTCCATTACTATGCTTCTTGCCTCCCAATGACAAGTAAAATGTCACATTTTTCTGTTTTCCTCAAACTCTTCCTACCTTTCACATGCATTTCCTCTGCCTCCCGCATTGTATTTGTGCAGATTTTGGGTATTGAACGTGAGCCTACTTTTTTAACGCTTTAATCTCCTCAAAATAACCCTTTTCAGGCTCAATCCGAAATGTGTTATGAATATTTGCGCCGGGGAACGCTGAAAGAACAAACTTTATATCGCCTCCTTTATCTATCTGTCTCCCATTCTCATATTTCTATAATTCATTTTCTTTTGCAGATGTCAAATAAAGTCAACCTCCTCTTCTCACTTACAAGAAGCGTTCGCTAAAAGTCAAATTCGTTGCATGAAGATTCCAGAGGGGGTGTCGGAGTTTTTTTCGAGTAGTGGCAATGGCATGTCCGTTTTACTTGTGAGTGATACTCACGGAGGTCGCAAATCCCCTCGGCGAAAGTACTGACCAACCTAAATATCAACCTACTGCGTACGAAGCCCTGGCTACGAATATTGGCACTACTTTCAGCTAGGAAATAAGATGTACAACACGACTTTTCTTTCGTCGCCGTCTACGCGCCTGCAGTTTAGAGGGACTTCTGCGGGCATCTGGCACTCACAGAATTTAACCTTTCAAAGATAGGTTCCACAGGTAAACGAGGGCAGCCGATTGAGCTTCTCTCCTACAGAGCAGCGACCGGGGTTCCTTAAAAAAAACCTTTTTGACTTCCCCCAGTTTTCTTAGGAGGCTGGCGTGGAATGGATACCAGGTAAGGTGTAAGGTTATATCGAGCCCCGAGGAAAACTTGTCAAAACAATATTAGCACCTCACGTTAGCACATGATTTATGGATCGTGCAACATGCGCAGAAATGAGTTAATGTGTGATTTTCGGAGAAAGATTTGTCGGATGACATGTGGACCCCATAAAGAGCTAGAGAAGAAGTTATTTAGTCATCCTTTTATCGAATATTTATGCTCAAAATGCAGAGGGGTATTCGAGAGGGTGTTTCCGCTAATAGATCACAAGACAAAGTTACGGTTTTACTCCTCTGAAAACCTGCGATTTTGATTAAACGCTCACAACGCATTCTGTAGTAAAGTTAGTTTTGCCCCATTATTGACAAAGTTTTTATACTTTTCATTTACGATCTTTACTGGACAGTTTTACATTATTTATTTGGCCCAATTGTGCAAAGCTCAGCGGTCTTAGTGAGATTCAAGCTCGCGACAACAGCCAACGGTCTAACCACCTCAGCTATTCGGAGCCATGACGTTGATCACATTTGGGTAAAGTTAGCCGCCAAGCCTACTTAAATGTATGGAATCAATCAATTCTCATACACTAAGCCGACTGACAGGATTGTCTAGGCAACCACTAGAGAATCCACCAGGTGACTATGAGTCTCGCTTAATTAATAAGGGTTTTGGCAGAGTTGCTCTATTCAACTAAACAAATTTTGAAAAACTCGGTGGTCTCAGTGGGATTCGAACCCACGACAACAAGGGGAAGGCTTCGGTACAACCAACGCGTTAAGCACCTGAGCTGCGAGGCACCACCGGGAGTCGTGAGGTTAATTAAAATTTGGTCAACTTACCCAACTGCCACGTATGAGATCCACCAATTCCGACACAGTAAGCTGACTGCCCATGCAGAATCCCCTAAGCAAATAATCTAGAATCCACCAGAAAAATACCAGCCGTACATTACTAATGGAGAAGAGAGAGGGGGGGGGGCGGAGTTGGCCGTTTCGAATCCACATTGTTTGCATGGAAAACAAAGCAAAATCAAACTTGTTTTTTTTAAAGAATAGCGTAATAGTCTTTAAAATTGTTCAAAAGTGGCCTCGGTTGAAAAAGGGGACTAAAATAAGCAGAGTTATTCGGAAATCTGAAATACACCCCTTTTAAACGTTCGTACAAGCGCGCACGAATGCGAGTTCGTATAACTTTGCGTAGATTGGTGCTGTAGGTTAAAACATTCACACGATCAGATGTATTCAAACATTTAGGTCAATTCAACGATCACCGCATTAAATGCATCCGGCAGGCCTATTTATCGAAAAGCTACCAACTGGTAAGTTATTCGGTGAACATCAGCAACTGCGTTCAACAGGACGGTTTTCAACCGCTTGGTAATCACGCGTGGTGTCAAGAGGTCAACTAGGGGGCGGTCACTGAGGGGGTAGCCGTTTAGACACTCGTGTGACCGCGGTGTCAGATTACTACACGAGGCGTGTATCAACCTCTAAAGCGCCAACTGCAGTTCAGGCAAGGTCAATTGATCGCCGGCTTCGATGTCGATAACGGGATGGCCAAAACAGCTGTTTTTTTCAGCTATTGGTCGTCAGCTCCGTGCCAGCAGGCTCTTGCCCCAAATGCAATACCAGCACCCCGAGGGAAAGCTGAAGTGGGCTGACCTAAACCATTGACGCACCAACTGTCGACGGGAGTTGATGAAAGGGAGCAACTGTCCTAGGGCTCCAATGAAAAGTCCGGTTTAACACAAATTTGCATCCTTTATTGTGGAGATGGCTAAGCTGGCTTGGAATCGCCCTTCTAATAGCTGTACAAATGTAAAGTAGATTCCCTATCTCGTGCAATGTCAACCCAAATTCTGAAATGTTTTTTTTTTCGAGTAATACAAGCTGCTTAACTAGGGTTGTCGTATTGATTGTCTTGCAGTCTGATCCGAAGATATTTCAGCCACAGTAGGATGGTAGCTTTTGAGCGAGCTTCGTTCTGGCCGCCTGCAAAAAGTAGAATCTGTAAAAAATGTCTACTTAATTAGTATGCTAGTTTTTTTATTTATTTTCGATGCTCCTTTTAATTCAAATATATTTTATAGAAAACGCGCACGCAACTATTCTTTTTTACCAGTTTGATGGAAAATTACGTCTCCTTCAAAATTTATACTTGAAGAAAGGATATCTTTCGGTTCAAAAAAGTTTTAACGAATGAGGTTTTTAAAGACCTGAAAATGTTCCTTCATAATACATCGTATCCGTCAATGTATTAATGTTACTTATAAAGTATATAGCATAATCTATATCTATGGCAAAATTTTATGAAGACTATGCAACTTCTGCCTCATAGCGTAGAGAAATGTATGATTTTCCTCAGATATAATGTGCATATTTTATGAGGAATCTGTAGCCTCTTCTTCATATCGCAAAGAAATTTGTGCTTTTTTACACGGAGTGTATGCAGCATGTAGTTTGGAAACCTTGAATTCAAATACAACGGACAGTGTGGTGCAACATTATTCAGCAATTTGGGAAAAGTTTAAGAAACCAAAAAGGTACCCTTTCTTCAAATATAAAAATTTGAGGAAGGAGTAAGTTTCTATCAAACTAATAAAAGAAAGAATATTTGTGCGTTTATTTTCTATGAAATATATTTGAATTATCAACAGCATTGAAAATCAATGACAAAACGGGACATTACTTATGTAGCCACGCTTTCATATCATACTTTTTGCGGGTGGTCAGTAAGAAACTATTTAAAAAGCCGAAACCCTAACCCTATGACTGAAATATCTTGGGATAAAGGCTGCAATATAATTAATACGACAACTGTACTTTGTATGAATCGAAAACGCCTTCCCGAAGTTGGGTGGAAATTTAATGAGATACGGAATCTACCATAGTTGAACAATGAAGATAACTTGCGCAGCTGTGCAAAATTCGACCACCTTGCGTAAGGATAAGTTAAATGGACACATGCAGGGGTTCTGGGAATAGGAACGTCTTCCACAGTAGTAAAGGTGGCCCTGCGCGATCTTCCAGGAGGCATACTTATTCTTATATGCTAATCGTAACTTTAGCTTTAAACTCAACCTAGACCATAACCATAATCTTAATCCTAGACTTAAACTATATCCTGTTCAAACTACATGGCCAACCAGTAGGAGTCGACGAATAAGTGGTCTGCTTAAACATTACTGCTCTTTTTACATACAGTTTGTCGGAGATACCGTAGGAAACAGTGTGTGGTTTATCCTGAAACGCACAGGATGAAGACCAAATAGACCGGAAAATTCGGCAAATAGTGTATCAGCTAGTGCATTGTATTATCCTCGCCGGCTATTCCGACATTTTCATCGTCTTGCTGCTTTTACCGCATGCCGGACACGGCGCTCAATAAAAGACCTGGACACTTGGAAATTAACTCTCTACTACCAACGCTAAACTTCGCCTTCATTTAATTAATTTGCTACAGTGTGTGAACTATCTCATGCAAGGTATCGACATTTGTGAAAGATTGATAATCAGTTGCAAACCGGCACCCACGCATGTACGAAAGCTTTGTAATAATAATGAACAACACTAAGCGAAATACTAAAGGGTGGCATGTTCGGAAAATGGGCTAAAAAGCTGCAAGCGTAACAAAGAAATTATGTAGGATTTTCAATTGAAATTGTGAACATTGCATTTTGTGTATATTAAGAGAAGTATTCTTTCGTCGGATTCCTTCATAGGTATTTCTCGTATTGAATCACAGTTAGTTTTAGGTCATCCTTGAAATACCGATGAATATTTCATGATTTTCACTGCTTTCAATCGACTGGCAATAAATTAAGATTCTCTTCTATGATTTTATTAAAACCTTCAAAAAAAGAAATTTCTTAAAACCATTTATCGAAGTCGTGGGTTTTTGGATATCCTCTCTAATGGAGATGGCCGTTTGGGTTATATTTGTAGATTCACCCAAACATGAAAACTCGTTGCAGAGAAAAATGAACGTCCATAACAAAAGTCGGCAATTAATACACCTAAGATCAACTTAAAAACTTTATATAATAAGATGCATCATTAAAAAACGCACCTTACCCTTTTTTAAAGGCTAAGTCGAAGTGAAAATGTGGAAATTTGACCGTTGTTGACTTCCTGAAAGTAAGTGATAGCTTTTGCGACTAAAAATGAAGAAATGCATATTTGTTTACTTAAATACCTCGTTCAAAGAGGAGAAATGTACAAAAGGGTGGCCGAATATATACTAAGATCTTGCGAGCAATGCCAATCTTCTGCCCAATGCGTTCCTAAATCCCGGACTAGTGGAAAGCATATTATACAATAAAGTATCTTATCGCATGATTCCATTTTAACGTAAGTTGGTCTAGGCATCCATCTCCACAGTTTCCTGCACGTATTTTGTTTATCGCCCGTATTTTCCGGGTAGTAAAACAAAATACTGGTTAATAAGTTTTTTATTGCGTTTTGTGGCAAAACATGTCAGCAATTTGCAAAAAATTGTTAAAGCGGAATTCATTTCCTGTTACTGGAAAACAATGCGATTCCTTACACTTGGCTTCATCTGGTTTTCATTGATTTAAGATCCTATTCTCCTTTTACCGAAGGGACTTATTATAAACTTTTCTTGCTTTTATTAATGTTCTTTTATAGCAAAACGCATAAAAACAATAGTTTTTGTTCTGGGGTATTACATAGCATAGGAAATTTCTTGGATGTCCGGCAACCTTCAACTTCACCTAAACGCTGCCTGTTGCCTTTCAATATATAAGATTGCCCATGCCGTGTTCTTTAGAAAAGGGTTTTCTGAGTAGCAACGCTGTTCAAATGTACGTTAAACTACTCACGCAAATTACAATAACACATTGCATAAGTGAGGTAATCTAATTTATGTTCAAAAGTAGAATTTTCTGCGGTACTGTACACATTGACCCGTTTTGGAGCAAAAGAGACCCAGGGTATTAGCAGACCTAACCACCGCTTCGTAGACTGCTTGCTTAATGTTACGAGACACGTGCCATTTTATGTCGTTAGCATGGAAAACATTTATCCAGGTGCCCACTGGACTCGAAATTAGGGGTAAGATTGCGATAGTTAGCCTCGGTTTTTCCAAGATGACTTTCATAAACAGTCAAAGAACTATCTATCCCATAGTACACTTTTAGAAGTGCACCAGTTGGGATGATGCCAACCCGTGGATGGAGCCCAGGATAAATAAGACGCCTTGAAAGTTATCATTGTTAGGAGTTACCAAAAAAACGCGCCAGGATCCAAAACTCCAAGGTTGTTCGTTGCTGTTAGGCAAGCGTGAGGAAATCCAAGCAGGATAAGCGGATATCTCTGATATTCCACCATGCAATGGGTCTCTCAGCGTCCTACGAGTCAAATATTCCTAAAAAAATTCTAAATGAGCCTGTAAGGCTTTAATTTAAGGGGATTAAAAGGCGGAACACAAGCAGGATCAGTTTAAACCCAATTTAAATACAAATAAAATGCATAATACTGAATACTCGGAAGTCAGTCCAGTGTGTTTTCGGACTGCGACCATATCCCAGTCCTGATTCCTTGGACATTCTTCCCAACTAGGTATCCTCTTTCCGGTACCTTGATGTTACTCCGACATCTAATCTTTTATTCTCCCTTCATATGGAAACTCTTTTCAGTAAAATTCATAAACCTATCTGTTACGTTCATCGTTTATATTCCCATAACACACCTCATCCCCTAATCTGGAGATGTATAGATGCCTGCATTCTCCTCTTCTTCTCTATTGTTCTCCTGGTATTTTTTTCCTGACTTGCTTTAAAAAGCTATGCTGATTTTAAAACGTATCATCCGAATTCTATCTTCTGCCGCTGGTGTTTCTTATGTTGTTTCAGTTGATATGACAATAAAACCACACGTCACAACTTTTCAAGAAATTCGTTGATTGAATTCTAGGTGATGTTGTCCATCCTCTTCACTTGGCTACGAAGTCTTCCCGGCATATGCACCGAGGTTTCCGACACATCTCTTGCTATACATGGGCATATCGGCGTTTCGTATTGCCATTTCTGGCACGATACTTTACGTGTAACGATAAAGAAATACAACAACTGAGGCTTGAGCTGTCCCCCCCCCAATAGATGTTCCTTATTATGCAAACCTTTTGATTCTTGCGTAGTTAGCAAATTTATCTTCTGGTAACTGTGAATACAGCCATTTTTCTGAAAAATTGAATGATACTTTCAAATTAGGGCATATTACTCTCTCTCTCTCTCTCTCTCTCTCTCTCTCTCTCTCTCTCTCTCTCTCTCTCTCTCTCTCTCTCTCTCTCTCTCTCTCTCGCTCTGTCCTTCCGACGTTTTCATTTTCGTGCCGCTTTTACCGCATACCTGACACTGCATTAAATACAAGAGCTGAACAATTCGAAATTAACTCCCTGCTACCAAAGCTCGACTTCGTCTTTATAAAATTAATAAGAAATATTGAAAAGACGATTTTCTGCGGTTTTGTGGGCATTCATCTGCTATGGAACAAAACAGAGGTAGGACACAAGGAGCTACAACCACGGATAAGTGGACTGCTTTCATAATGTTACGAGGCACCTGTCACTTTATGGTGTGAACACTGAACTCGTATTTAGGGGTAAGATTTCCATAGTCTCGGTGTTTGCAAGATGCCCTTCATAAGCAGTCAAAAACTCATTTATCCCCAAAGCACACATTTAGCATTTCCCAGTTGGGATGATACCAACCCGTGGGCGGAAAATCCGCAGGTGCGCGATGATGTCTGGGTAAATCAAAATGCCCTGAAAGGTACCATTGTTGGGAGGTACTAAAAACACGCGCTAGGGGCTAAAATTCCAAGGTAGCTCGTTTCTCTTAGGCAAGCACGGGAAAATACAAGCAGGGCAGGTGCGCTTCGCCGATATTCCACCGCCGCATGACACATCTGTCAGTCATTCGACTCATCAGTGGGTTTCCCAAGGTTTTCCGAGTCAAATATTCATCAAAACTTACTGCATGAGCTTATAAGGCCTTATTTTGAGGAGACTAAGGCACGCAAAAAGGAGGCTCAATTTAAATACGCAAAATCTGCACAAAAAAGGCTGAACGCAAAGGAAATGCATGTGAATGGTAGGTAGAATTGAAGGAAAACAGAAAAAGGAGAAATTTTATCTGTCATTGGGAGGCAAACAGCATAATACTGGAAGTCTGGCTTTCAGAAGCAGAGGTCAGGTGTCAGAAGATTGTGGTCCTGCGAAATCGTGCCTGAAAATTAAAAAAATGAGAAGTGAAAATGGCCAGACACCATGGATGCCGGTGATAATCAGTCGTGTGAGGCCAAAAAGATCTGACGCAAAGAGGGAGACGCAGATGAAGGCGATAGAATGCTCTTCGTCGGGAAATTAAAAAAAAACGAGTTCCCCCAGAATCAAGCCAAGCTTCCTCAATTCTGATTAGTTAAATCTGCGTGTCAAGCAATTTCTAATTTAATCTCAAAACCGGCGAGGTTTGTTAGCTCGGGAGTGCCCTGCAATAGCACTATTAAACAACTAATCACATTTATTGCATGAGCACAAGGAAATCGACAAAGGAATGTACAGTTTTTTTAAATTTCAATTAAGAAAAGGTATTTGAGTGGATATGAGAAGAAAGAGCTTAGAAGGGTTGCATGTGCTTGCACAGTCGCTGGGCCTCCCTCGTACCAGCTTCCGCGTTCGCTCTGTTAAGTAGCATTGGTTAGACACTGCGCAGTTAGGTCTATTTTCTGAAAGCCGAACCATCTCTGCAAGGTGGGTATTTTTGAAATTGATCCAACATACAGGAAGAAGCATGAAAGCACTTACTTGTACCAAAATCACATTCACTTGATTCCTGCGATTTTCCTCGACGCCGCGGTGAGCATTCTATCCACCAAACTGACTGTAATTTCGAAGACGCGTCACGCCCTGCGATTGTTTCACTGATAGACACTTAACTGAGTTCATACCTAGGCTGATGACGGATCAACCTGTTGTGGAGCTTAGTGGGTTTACGAAATAGAACCAAGAGAGCTGCATAATTCTTTTCGTCAATGTGCATTTTTAGATCAATTTTGGCCAAGTTCTCCTGGAAAGTTGAAACCAGAGACACTCTTAAAGTGCTTTCGCAGGTGGGTTACAGGTCTGCAATCAGGCTGACGAGGCTGAAGAGTAGGCGTTTATTTTTAAATTGGTAAAATTTTAAGAGAAAATATCTCGGCGCCTCATGGCTAGCATGGACGAAACGTTCAGATGTGCTTGCTTTTGAATTGTGCAGTTGATATTAGACCATGATTCTGTTCAATTACGTGACAGTTGGTCATCAGACGGCATCGATAAATATCTTGAGTAGATATTGTTAAAGGTGATGGAATAGGTTGTTTTCTTGGTCGAAACAAAAGCAGGCCATTAGTGAGTGGAGACAAAAGTGACAACGGCCACATTCTTACGACTGCGTCTGATGATGCTTTCCAGTTAGAGCTGGAATAATCAAGCCAATAAACCTCCCGTTCCAGCGATCGCTACTTCTTCTTCTGGCCAGTTTAATAGTGCGTTGTGTGAGTCGGATGACGTGATTTAGAGGTAACGCAGAGTGTTGCAAGGCACTAGCTAAACGCCCAGACACGCGTGTTTCACCGATATTCTGCCGCAGCATGGCACAACTGCGAGAGGTTCGGCTCATCAGTGGGTCCGCCAGCATTCCCTGTGTGCTTTCTGCTAAATACTCCAGTTTTGCAATTTTGGCTTTATGATTACCCCAGAAATCCGTGCATAACTTTCAACAGATCAATTTAGCCAAACGTCTATACACGTAGACAGAGATTTGATATGAATATTTGGGCCGAAATTCATCAGCCACTATGTGCAACCGCGTAATATCCACAGCTGCTAATAGGCAGTACAGGCAATGTGGGGATCACTTATCAGCCGAAAATCTAGCAGCTGTGCCGTGCAGTGGCAGAATATGGCCAAAACACGTGTCTGGGCTTCTAGCTAGTACCTATGCTGACAGTATGCTGAATAATTTCATAAGTTATACTACTGACTGCCCGTTGGCAGCTTGTAAATTTTACGTAGTGGCTGATGGACGTCGGAAATGTGGGTCTGCGCCTGTAGACCCTTGAATAAACTGATTTGCTCCCAGTTATAAATTAATTTTCGAGTAAATTAAATGCTGAAAATGGCTTATCCCAGACTACCGAATGATAGACGGGTCCCATAGAGGTTCATTGGTCAGTGCTAATTGCTATAACAGGAGGTGGATGAGACCTACAGCATAGGATGATAAGTTGGGGACTTTTAATGAAAGGTCAGGCGGTCATGCATCTGACATACACCTGGTGGTAGCTGAAGGAGGTCACCCTGAGAAACTAGACTGGAGATTCGGTTTGTGGGTCCACAGATGCGGCCTCCCCAGCGTCACCTCTAAATCGCGTCATCAGACTCACACGACGGACTATTAAGCTGGCCAGATGAAGAAGTAGCGATCGCTGGAACGGGAGGTTTATTTGCATGACGATTCGACCTCTCACTGGAAAGCATCATCAGACACAGTCGTAAGAATGTAGCCGTTGTCCCTTTTGTATCCAATCACTAATGGTCTTCTTTTGTTTTGACCAAGAAAACAACCTATTCCATCACCTTTAACAATATCTACTCAATATATTTATCGATGCCGTCTGATGACCAACTGTCACGTAATTGAACGGAGTCATGGTCTAATATAAACTGCACAATTCAAAAGCAAGCACAGCTGAACGTTTCGTCCGTGCTAGCCATGAGGCGCCGAGATATTTTCTCTTGAAATTTTACCAATTTAAAAATAAACGCCTACTCTTCAGCCTCGTCAGCCTGATTGCAGACCTGTAACCCACCTGCGAAAGCACTTTAAGAGTGTCTCTGGTTTCAACTTTCCAGGAGCACTTGGCCAAAATTGATCTAAAAATGCACATTGACGAAAAGAATTATGCAGCTCTCTTGGTTCTATTTCGTAAACCCACTAAGCTCTACAACAGGTTGATCCGTCATCAGCCTAGGTATGAACTCGATTAAGTGACTACCAATGAAACGAACGCAGGGCGTGACGTGTCTTCGAAATTACAGTCAGTTTGGTGGATAGAATGCTCACCGCGGCGTCGACGAAAAGCGCAGGAATCAAGTGAATGTGGATTTTGGTACAAGTAAGTGCTTTCATGCTTCTTCCTGTATGTTGGATCGATTTCAGCTTTGGCGTGTAAAACAGCGTGTTGGTGAACTTACAGACGTCTGTAACGATTATTTAGAGCCGCGAAACGCGTTCGCATGGATGGACTTTTGAAATTGAGTCGAAATGTTTTGCTGCCCTCCAGTAATACAGGAATTTCCTTATCTCTACATCGGTTAGTCTATTTTGCTCAGAATCTGTACTGCTGTTTATTTCAACTACAACAATTTGGTCCTCTGCACAGTGAACTAGCACCATTTTGAAGGAAGTAAAATCTCACGTCAATCTTGCGACACATTCACTGAGTATTCTTTATGGCATCCGCAGTCGAGGTTTTCGGTCAGTACATATAGTTTGTTATCTTCCAATGTTGTCTGTTTTGCGTACTTATTTTTTCTATTCACGGTGGATGGAGTATTTTTTTGCTGAAATTTTTGGAATCATACCTTCAAAATAAAGTTTCTCTGAAGTAAACCACAAATCAACTAATTGAGCATGTGAGCGTAGTACATTTTGACGTGGCGGACTAAAAGCAAGAGACGCCCAAAAAAGCCATTCGAACAGTTACTGACGCGAAGGCGTCCACTAGCGTTTTTGAATTTTCTTCTTTGTCTCATAAGTGACTGCGCTTGAGGGTGCCCATGCCTCCACACCGTTTTAGGACTGAAGTTTTCTGTAGGATGGACTCCCCCTTCCCATCCATTCGTGTAGGCAGTGACCATGATTCAAATTCATCTTTTGTGAGCGTAGATCGGATATATTAGAGGTGATTTCTGCACAGGAATATAGTAATGCCTGAGGGGCACATGCATTTACAGGAAGCGTAGAAACACCAACAACTTGAAAACCTAACACTAATAAGTATTTCTCAGACAAATTTTCCTTTGCTGATAATTCCTACGCGTAAGTTCAACCGTTTTAATCCGACGATGTCCACAGTATGCTTCACAGAAGGCTGGTGCAGGCAGGGTGACTGGTGCATGAATTAGTTCTAAGTGATAGTAGCCTTGCGTTGCAGCTACCGCACTCTCTCCTCCTCCCCCACCTGAGCCCGGTGTCATGACAGAGTCAAGAAGACCGGAGCTGGGAGAGGGCGCAGGTGGATGGCGCGGTCGGAGCCGCCCCGGAGCGAGCCGCAGCACTGCGATCGGATCCCACGGAGTGGAAGTGCCATAAAGGTCACATTAAGAAGGAGCCATTGCAGCCTGATTCTCAGTCTGCCAATCAGCCACTCCACACAAAACACGCACTGGGTCGATCACGTGGCCCGAGTTATCCGGTCCGTTGGCAACATTCTAAGCCGCGGCCTTTCGCGCACCGTGATAGTTTCAAGCGCTTCAGATTGGGTCTGGTGAAGAAAATGCGCTGAGCCATCGACCTCACTCTCCCCCCCCACCCCCACAATCAGACCACCGTGCGAGCCGGTTAGTTGTCTGATGTGGGAGTGGGCGCAGCTGCTGATAAACTCTTCTACGCGTTCTGCGTGCAAGACCTGGCCCCCAAACACAATCACCAGGATTTCACAAAGCAGGAGGTTGAATGGCCCACATCTCACATGCGTGAGAGTGCCAGTAGTCACTTTAAGAAGGAGCCATCGCAGCCTAGCTCCCAGACTACTAGTCAGCCACACCACACAACACAGATTGGACTTATTGAGAGGTCTGAGGGTAATTGTTAGTCGATAGTCTTCCAACACACGGCGCTGATCGCCCCGTGATATTCTCGAGCTCAGATCACACATACAGCGGAAGAGCCACATGGCAAAGGAGCCGAGGATCATACTCGCCTCTTGATCAGATATGCAGGCTGAAAGCATCCTTTTGTGGTGTTGTGTGTGAGAATGTGAGATGTAGAGGCTGAGGAGGACAGATGTAGTTTTGTGGTAAAAGCCAACGGTGTTCTACAGCAAGTTTTCATGTAGACGCATGTGGCCTAATAGGTTTATACAGTGCGTGAATGTGCATGAGCAGTGCAGACAGTTCAGTCGGGTGCGGTGGGTGTATATTGGCGCTCCTGGCACTGGTTCGCATCTCTGTGCAATGGATTCGCTAGTGACCGACCGGACCGATGCGAGATGTGACAGGATAGGTCGATCAGTGCTGAATATACGGGGTTGTGCTGCTGTTACTGGCGGTTGCGCTCATGTGAGGACTGTAGGAAGTGTTAATGGTTGCACAAGATGTGCTAGGTGTGTTGGCATCCCGGTGGAATCCACTTTCGAGGATTTGCAAGGGGCCGACCAGGTTGATGTATGACGTGAATGTTCGATCGCAATAAGAACAGGTTAGTATCGAGTCCCCATCGCTGGTACTGGGGGCAGTGATGGCGTTTGAGGTAGCAGGTTGCAGGGAGTCGGAGGTGGCCACTGAGGTGGTGAAAGAGGGGCAAGCGGTGTTCGTTGCCGTGATAGGCACAAAGGGTGGGGGAGGGAGGATGGTGTCGGTGATCGTGGGTGGCGGGGCATCGACGAAGTTGTTATCAGTGGTTGGGGTGGTTGTCATCGTGGGGTCTGAGGCAGATGTGGCATAAGTTAATGGTGTGAGATTGTTGTTGATTCGAGTTCGAAAATTTCCAACCAGGCCGATTCGCGCGCGGAATGCGCGTTGACAGGGTGGGCACGTTGGCAGGGCATGGGCATTGGCGGTGTTGATCCGTGGTGCTTATGACTTGCGAGCCGCCCATTTGACCTTAGAAGCGGTGATCCGGTTGGCCTCATAGATTGCTGAACCAGTTTTCACGGATCTTCTCCATGCCGGTCTATCT